>CM062814.1:631442120-631690477 GCA_031772625.1 Pinus tabuliformis | reverse complement strand
AGTATTTGGGGTTTAGGGTTCAGGTTTTTGAAATTTAGGGTTTATAAACACTTTCGTTAAATCTTTTGAGAAACACTTAAATAAAATTTTAAAAACGCTTTTTGAAATGTTATAAATGCGTTGCATTTGTGATTTAGGGTTTAGGTTTTGGGTTTTTAGGGGTTTAGGGTGTAGGGTTAAAGGTTTAGGTTTTAATGTTTATGACAATTTAGTAAATGCTTTTATAAACCACTTAAATAAAAGTTACAAAACACTTTTTAAAATGTTTTAAAATGATTAGGGTATAGGTTTTAGGCTATAGGGTTTAGGGTTTAGGGTTTATGGTTTATAACACTTTAGTAAGTTCTTTTAATAAACACTTAAATAAAAATTACATAACTATTTTAAAATGCTATAAATTTTGATGGTTTAGGGTTTAGAGTTTATATTTGAGGGATTATAACACTTTAGTAAATTCTTTTAATAAACATTTAAATAAAAGTTACAAAACACATTTTAAATATGTTATAAAATACTTAGTGTTTAGGGTTATATAGTGTAGGGTTTAGGGTTAGGGGTTTATGGTTTAGAGTTTAGGGTTTTGGGTTTATAACACTTTAGTGAATGTTTTTAGTAAACATTTAAATAAAGTTGCAAGACGTTTTTAAAATTTTTATAGAATGCTTAAGGTTTAGGGTTTAGGGTTTAGGATTTCAGGTTTGAGGTTTAGGGTCTAGGGTTTAGGGTTAGGTGTTTTTGCTATAGGCTTTAGGGATTAGGTTTACAGTTTAAGGTTTTAACACTTTATAAAATGCTTACGGTTTAAGTTTTAATATTTTCAATTTAGGGTTTATGGTTTGGGGTTTAGGGTTCTTGGTTTAGGGTTTGTAACACCTTATAAATTATTTTAATAAACACTTAAATAAATTTTACAAAACACTTTTTAAAATGTTCTAAAATTCATAGGTTTTGTGTTTAGGATTTACGGTTTAGGGTTTATGGTTTAGGTTTTGGGGTTTAGGGTTAATGGTTTAGGGTTTTAGGGTGTAGGGATGAACCCCCCACCTTAAGTGGGTATCTGCTGCTACATATTACACGTAATGCATTCATCCTATTAAGCCTTGAGGAGTTATGAAGAAAAATAAATAAAGCAAACAGGTTTATGAAGGAGAAGGGGGAAAAACAAAGGTCGGGGTATCTCGTGTACCACAATTTTCTCCCTCCTACACTCACTTACCCAAGTGTGGTCTTCCCTTATTATAGATACTCATAAAATTATTAGGGTTTATGGCTTAGGCAATAGGATTTTGGGTTTAGGGTTTAGGATTTAGGGTTTATAACGTTTTAGTAAATTCTTTTAATAAGCACTTAAATGGGTGTATGCTTGTATTTGTTTTCAGCTAGTTATTTTCTTTAAAATCTGTTATTTGTGCTGATATGGGAAGGTACTTAAACTGATATACAAATGCATATAACAGTTGTTAGAGCAGCAATAAAAACAAACACATGAGACAAAAAGATAATATGGAGTTCTCTCTGGGAAGTCGAATCAGTGTTGGGAGTTGCAAGAATGGCAGACGCTTCCACCTCGCGTGCCTCCCCTCCTGCTTCTCATTCTATGATGAACCATGGTGGGATTGAAGAGACGATTAGCAGTCGGGGAGGTGGTGGAGTAATTGTGTAGAGGATGGACCGGGGAGGGCTGAGCCAAAGCTAGGTTGCAGAGCCTAGCTTGTGAGTAATGGAATCCATTACCCAGGTCAATGTAGCATAGGAACCAGCATCAGCAACCTGTGATAGTGCGAGAGCATGGCTCAAAGGCTTGCGGGGGGTAGACACAGTGGAGCAAGGGGGAGGAATACCACAATTCTCTGTAGACTCCATTGCTATGAAGGAGGTGGAGTAGTCTCGGCCTTGGGGTGCATTTAATGGCACCTACAAGGTGCCTTGAATGTGCCTCAGGCGAGCTTGGGGAAGGACGTAGGTGGCCATTTGGCCAGCCCATCTGCCGCCCCTTCGTCTTGTCAATTTAAATATCCAGTTAATCACCCACATCCAGGTAACATCCATATTAATATTGATAATGATAGATAGATATAAATAAAAGTAATATTATAAAAATAATAATTATATTATATTATATTATTAAAAATAATTGCTATTATTATCATTTTTTTTTTTTAAATAATTGTTATTATTATTATTTATTTTTCGAACCTTATAATTATTATAAACCCAAGGTATTAATATTATTAACTCTTTGGATTATGAATCCTAATGACTAATATTATAAATCCTAGGGATTTTTAAAACCAAATGATTATAAACACTAACGATTATATTGTTAATAAAGGGACCAATAATATAAGACAAATGGATTGATACTATAAACCCAATGGATCAATAAACCCAAAAGATGAACAATATATACTCAAGGGAGTATTCATAATAATTTATTTATATATTATATATAAATTTAATATATAAATATTATATATATGAATAAGTATATTTAATCGCTACAATAATAAAATGTAAAACTAAACATAATAAACACTTATAAATATATATATTTGAAAAGAATAAAACATCAAAGATTATTAATTTTTCCATCATATACTTTTAGACTGTGTTATTTATAATAAAAAACTTGATGCACATTAATAGTACCATACAAATATAACAAAGAAAAACATATTTGGAGACCTATTTTAAATAATAAACTTTATTTCCAATAAATCATTAAAACCAAATATTGATGTTGGTATAGACAACTATCAACTTAAATAAAACATAATAATAATTATCCAATAAATTCTTAAACCAAAACCCTTTTAATAATCACTCTTGTTGGTTCTATATTCATGTTGTCTACCTATAGTTTAGTCTACTCGATGGTAGCATTATGATATACTTTGATGGCACCACATCTCCTTGAATTTATGGTTTACTTTGGAACAGGTATATTTTATTGATCCTTAGGTTGTGGTGGACAATGAAGGATCTATATTGTGAGTTGGGATGGATCGATCATTTACTGCAGGGCTGTGTCATTTGAATATAACCTGTGGGAATTGTGAGGGGTGGTTGTACACCATTATCCTTTGGATCAAATTCCACCAAACAAGTGGCTTTCGTATTTTATATTTGGTTCAGTAGTGGGGAAGAAGAAAATATTATATTTGGTATCTTCACCATACATCACCATAAACCTTGATATATAGTTGATAAATGCATCAGTGGGTCTAACCATGGTCTACCTAGGATTATAGGATGCCCTCCTAAGTAGGCTTTAGGATACAACACTAGGAAGTCAAAAATACACTCCTATGGGTCCATAAAAATGAAAATATCTTCTAGAATCCATTCTAGTAATATTTTAGATTGATAAACTAGTGCTAACATAGTGGGAGTAGGTATAAGGTTAGTAAGTCCAATAAATTATAGTTCATATTTGGTCATGACATTTATTGTGAAACTTGGGTCAAGAAATGGATTTCGAATAATCATTTTTCCCAATATAAATGGTTATTATTATATTACTAAGGTCATCACAATTATTAGGTGGGTATTTTTCCTAGCATTAGTTATGATAGCATCCATACAACATTAACAATGGGAGGATTCCCAGTTTTCCAACCTATACTTTTTACAGATATCTCCCTTACATTTTTAACACAAATTGAGATGTCCTTGATCGTTCTAAGCAATGGAATACTAAAACAAATATTTTTCAATTATTTCATAAATTCAAACTTAATGTTGAAAATGCAGCAAGAAAAGTATCTATGTGAATTTTTTCCTTAATTAAAATTGAGGAAATTAGAAATTTCAATTTCAGCAGAATACTTGGAGGTAGTTAACTGAGGTGACATGGCTCTTATCACTCAATTAACTCAGTAAATTAAAGTTGGAGACACTTGAGTTCAGTTATACATGATTGCTTGTTATTTGTAGCAATATATTTCAATTAATTTAAGTTATTGTCAGTTTAACTTGTTCTAACCGTTCGAAGAACTAGTGGAGGTCAAGTTTTGAGTGTGGAACATTTTCCACACTGAGTGATCAACCAGCAAGCTGATTAATCAACCCAAAATATGCATGCAGAGAATTCTAGTTACCTAGTTGATATTGGAGTTCAAGGGTAGTGTACTATCAGTTGTAAACTAATCCAAGTTATAGAGGTGGTGCATGCAGTCATAGGATTGGCCTATGGTAATTGCGCAATTCCTTGGTGTGAAATTCCTAAATAATAGGGTAAATTTCCCAAGGGAACAATGCAAGGAAATAGGAGCTTGGGAAGGCTTGAAATTGGATAAGTATTGGCCAAATTTTGTTAGTCAGGAAGGGGGATGGACTATACTAGTGCAGGGTGTCGTTCGACTTGAGAAAACATTGTATTTCTTCTATATTCTCTGATTAATGCAATAGAGATAGTAAGGGGTTTTAGGCAGTTGCTTTCCCCTATATAAATCTTTGTGTATATGTGATGTTTCCTTTTGCAATACACAGTTGAATACAATTCCCTCATAAAAACTGAGGGTTTCCATCTAAGGAAGAAAAACTTGAATTAACATAAATTGTATCGTCAAATATTCCACCTAATGGATAACCTAAATTGACTAAAAAATTACATTTTTTTACAAGGAAATTTGTATCTAAATTTATCCATGAGGTTACTTCCCCAAACCCTTGCGAGAGGGGGGCTAAAATCATGCTAAAACCCCCTCACAACGATAGTGTGGGGCCAAGCCCCCACACACCCCCTTGTAGGGGACTAGCATCCAAACGTGGCTAAAAAGTGACCTCTAAATGAAGAATATAATTAGGCTCCACACCCAACAATCACCCACTGAGAGACTAATTTTTAACACTCCACCACTGCTTCACTTATTAGACAATGCTTCCACCTAGCCTGGTTGTTTCTCATCTTTACCATCATAATTGAAGTTCAATTGTAATTTATTAGAATATCAATTTCTCCTTAGTTACCACCTTTGTTAACATGTATGTAATACTCTGGCTAGTGTGTATCTTTTTCAGTGTCAATTTTCCATCTTACAAAACTAACTGTATGAAATGGTAATTGAGCTATCTATTTTTCCTCTTAGAATGAAATGTTGGGTTCTTTGAAACATGAATGACACTCTCATTATCACTGTATAACTTATCAATCTCTTGCTTCTTGCCCAATTAGTACATAAACATTTGTAACCAAATCATTTCTTTACTCAAAACTATAGCAACAACATACTCCACTTCCATCGATGAAAGTGCAACAATGAATTGAATTTTAGAAAATGAAATTATTTTAATAAACAATTAAATAAAAGTTACAAAATTCTTCTTAAACTGTTATAAAATTCATAGGGTTTATGGTTTAGGGTTTAGGGCTTGGGGTTGAGGGTTTAGGGTTTAGGTTTTTGGGTTTAGGTTTTAGGGTGTATGGTTTAAGGTTTATAATAATTTAGTAAATTCTTTTAATAAACACTTAAATAAAAGTTACAAAACCTTTTTAAAAATATTATAAAATGGTTAGGGTTTAGGGTTTATAAAACCTCATTAATTGCTTTTAATAAACACTTAAAAAAATTACAAAACACTTTTTAAAATGTTATTAAATGATTAGGGTTTAGGGTTTAGGGTTTAGGTTTTATAACACCTTAGTGAATTCTTTTAATAAACACTTAAATAAAAGTTACAAAATTATTTTTAATAGATCATAAAATGCTTAGGTTTTAGGGTTTAGGGTTTGGGGTTTAGGGTTTAGGGCTTAGTGTTTAGGGTTTAGGGTTTAGGGTTTATAACACTTTAGTAAATTATTTTAATAAACACTTAAATAAAAGTTACAAAACTCTTGTTAAAATGTTATAAAATTCTTAGGGTTTAGGGTTATAACAATTTATTAAATTCTTTTAATAAACACTTTAAAAAGTTACAAAAATGTATTTTAAAATGTTATAAGTTCTTAGTGTTTATGGTTTAGGTTTTGGGATTTATAACACTTTGATAAATTCTTTTAATAAGAACATAAAAAAAAAGTTACAAAACACTTGTTAAAATGTTATAAAATGCTTAGGCATTAGGGTTTAGGATTTAAAATTCTATAAAATGCTTATGGTTTAGGGTTTTAGGTTTATTATACTTTAGTAAATTCTTTTAATAAACACTAAAAAAAAGTAAGAAAACACTTGTTAAAATGTTATAAAATGATTAGGGTTTAGAGTTTAGGCTTTAGGTTTTAGGGTTTTTGGCTTTAAAAAAAGTTACAAAAAGCTTGTTAAAATTCCATTGAAGGCTTAGGGTTTAGGTTTAGGGTTTAAAATGTTATAAAATGCTTAAGGTTTAGGGTTTAGTTTTCACAAGACTTCAGTAAATTCTTTTTATAAACACTTAAAATAAGTTACAAAACACTTTTTAAAATGTTATAAAATGCTTAGTGTTTAGGGTTTAGGGTTTAGGGTTTAGGTCTTATAACACTTCAATAGATTCTTTTAATAAACACGTAAAAAAAGGTTACAAAACACTTTTTAAAATGTTATAAAATGCTGAGGGTTTAGGGTTTAAAATTTTATAAAATGCTTAGGGTTTAGATTTTAGGGTTTAGGTTTATAAAACTTTAGTAAATCCTTTTAATAAACACTTAGAAAAAAGTTACAAAACACTTGCTAAAAAGTTATAAAATGCTTAGGGTTTAGGTTTGAGGGACACTTTAGTAAATTCATTTAATAAACACTTTAAAAAAAGTTATAAAACTCTTGTTAAATTTTTGGAAAATTCTTAGGGTGTAGGTTTTAGGGTTTAGGGTTTATAACACTTTAGTAAATTCTTTTAATAAACACTTAAAAAAAGTTACAAAACGCTTATTAAAATGTTATAAAATATTTAGGGTTTAGGGTTTTAAAAATAATAAAATTCTTAGGTTTTAGGGTTTATAACAATTTAGTACAAATAAACACTTAAAAAAAAAGTTACAAACGCTTGTTAAAATGTTATAAAATACTTAGGGTTTAGGGTTTGGTGTTTAAAATGTTATAAAGTGCTTACGGTTTAGGGTTTAGGTTTGGGGTGTGGGTATTAGGGTTTAGGGTTTATGGTTTATAATGCTTTACTAAATTCTTTTAATCAACAGTTATAAAAAAGTTAAAAAATAGTTTTTAGGGTTTAGGTTTTTTTTGGGGTTTTAGGGTTTAGGGTTTTTTAGGATTTATGGTTTATGGCTTTCTAAGGTTTATGGATTTTTATGATTTATGTCTTTTTTAGGTTTTTAGGGTTTAGGTTTTGGGGTTTAAGGTTAAGGGTTTATGGATTAGGGGTTTAGGATTTATAGTACTTTAGTAAATAGTTTTAGTAAACACTTAGATAAAAGTTACAAAACACTTTTTAAAATGATATAAAATCCTTAGGTTTTAGGGTTTAGGGTTTAGGTTTTGGAGTTTATGGTCTAGATTTTATAAGATCTTAGTAAATGCTTTCAAGCTTTAGGCTTTAGGGTTTAGGGTTTATAAGACCTTACTGAATGATTTTAGGGTTTATCCTTTAGGCATTAAGCATTAGGATATAGGGTTTGGAGTTTAGGGTTTAGGTTTTATAAAACTTTAGTAAATTATTTTAATAAACACTTAAGTAAAATTTACATAACACTTTCTAAAATGTTATAAAATTCTTAGTGTTTGGGGTTTACCGTTAGGGGTTTACAGTTTGGGATTTAGGGTTTCGGGTTTAGCGTTTAGGTTTTAGGGTTTATGGTTTAGGATTTATAACACTAAAGTTACAAAACACTTTTTAAAATATTTAAAAAAAATTAGCGTTGAGGGTTTAGGGTTTAGGGTTTAGGATTTATAAAACTTTAGTAAATTCTTTTAAGAAACACTTAAATAAAAGTTTAAAATGTTTTTTAAAATGTTATAAAATGACTAGGGTTTATGTTTTAGGGTTTAGTGGTTTAGGGTTTAGGGTTTAGGGTTTCGGGTTTATGGTTTAAGGTTTATAACACTTTAGTAAATGCTTTTAATAAACACTTAAATAAAAGTTACAAAACACTATTAAAAATGTTGTAAAATGCTTACGGTTTAGTTTTTATGGTTTATAACTCTTTAGTAAATTTGTTTAATAAACACTAAATAAAATTAGAAAACTCTTTTTAAAATGTTATAAAATACGTAGGGTTTAGGTTTTAGGGGTTCAAGTGTAGTGTTTGGGGCTTAGGGTTTAGGTTTTATAACACTTTAGTAAATTATTTTAATAAACACTTAAATAAAAGCTACAAAATGATTATTAAAGTGTTATAACATGATTAAGGTTTAGGGTATAGGGTTTAGGGTTTGCGGTTTATGGTTCTGGGCTTAGGTTTTAGGGTTTATAATAGTTTAGTATATTAATTTCATAAAAAGTTAAATAAAAGTTACAAAACAATTTTCAAAATGTTATAAAATACTTAGGGTTTTGGGTTTAGGATTTAGGGTTTATAACACTTTATAAAATGCTTTTAATAAACACTTAAATGAAAGTTACAAAATGTTATAAAATGATTAGTATTTAGGGTTTGGGGTTTGGGGTTTAGGGTTTAGGGTTCATGTTTTAGGATTTAGGGTTTATATGTATTTCGTAAATTCTTTTAATAAACACTTAAATAAAAGTTAAAAAACTCTTTTTAAAATGTTATAAAATGCCCACGGTTTAGGGTTTGAGGTTTAGGGTTTAAGGTTTAGGGTTTATCAGGGTTCAATAAATGATTTTAATAAACACTTAAATAAAAGTTACAAAACAATTTTTAAAATGTTATAAAATGCTTAGAGTTTAGGATTTAAGGTTTAGGGTCTAGGGCTTGATGATTGGGGTTTAGCGTTTAGGGTTTATAATTCTTTAGTAAATTAATTTTAATAAACACTGTAATAAAAGTTACAAAATGATTTTTAAAATGTTATAAAATGATTAGTGTTTATGGTTTAGGGTTTAGGGTGGTTTAGCATAGGGTTTATGGTTTATAAGACTTTAGTAAATGGTTTTAGTCAAGGCTTAAATAAAAGTTACAAAATTCTTTTAAAAATGATATAACATGCTTAGGGTTTAATGTTTACGATTTTGCCTTTGGGATTTAGGGTTTAGGGTTTAGGTTTTAGGGTTTATAACACTTTAGTAGATGCTTTCAATAAAAACTTAAATAAATGTTACAAAACAATTTTTAAAATGTTATAAAATTCTTAGGATTTAGGGTTTAGGCTTTAGGCTTTAGGGTTTGTGGCTTCAGGTTTAGAGTTTAGGGTTTAGGGTTTATAAAAATTGAGTAAATGCTTTTAATAAACACTTAAATAGAAGTTACAGACTCCTTTTTAAAATGTTATAAAATGATTAGTGTTATGGTTTAGAGTTAAGGGTTTGAGGTTTATTATTTGGGGTTTAGGGTTCAGGGTTTTGAATTTAGGATTTATAACACTTTGGGGTTTGCGGTTTAGGGTTTAGGGTAGAGTGTTTAAGGTTTACAAAATGCATAGGGTTTGGGGTTTAGGGCTTAATTTTTAGGTTTTAAGGTTTATAACACTTTAGTAAATGATTTTAATAAACACTTAAATAAAAGTTATAGAACACTTTTTAAAATGTTATAAAACGATTAGGGTATAGGGTTTAGGCTATATGGTTTAGGGTTTAGCGTTTAGGATTTATGGTTTATAACACTTTTGTAAATTTTTTTAATAAACACTTAAATAAAAATTACATAACCGCATTTAAAATGCTATAAAATTTTGAGGGTTTAGGGTTTGTGTTTTAGGGTTTAGGGTTTAAGTTTTTAACTCTAGGTTTTAGGGTTTAGAGTTTAGAGTTCAGGGATTATAACACTTTAGTAAATGCTTTTAATAAACATTTAAATAAAAGCTACAAAACACATTTCAAAATGTTATAAAATACTTAGGGTTTAGGGGTTTCTATTTTAGAGTTTAGGGTTTAGGGTTTATAGCATTTTAGTAAATGGTTTTAGTAAACGCTTAAATAAAAGTTACAAAACTTTTTTAAAATTGTTATAAAACACTTACGATTTATGGTTTAGGGATTAGGATTTAGGGTTTGGGGTTTAGGGTCTAGGGTTTAGGGTTAAGCATTTACAGTTTAGGCTTTAGGGATTAGGGTTTAAGGTTTAAGGTTTATAACACATTATAAAATGCCTACGGTTTAAGTTTTAAAATTTTCAATTTATGGTTTATGGTTTGGAGTTTAGGGTTCTTTGTTTCGGTTTATAACACCTTAGTAATTGTTTTAATAAACACTTAAATTAAAGTTACAAAACACTTTTTAAAATGTTCTAAAATTGTTAGGGTTTAGTGTTTAGGATTTGGTGTTTAGGGTTTGGAGTTTAGGGTTAGGGGTTTAGGGTTTAGGGTGTAGGGATGAACAACCCCACCTTAAGTGGGTATCCACTGCTACATATGACACATAATGCATTCATCTTGTTGAGCCTCGAGGAGTTATGAAGAAAAATAAATAAAAGAAAACAGGCTTATGGAGAAGGGTGGAAAAACAAAGGTCGGTGTATCTTATGTACCACAATTTTCTACCCTCCTACACTCACATACCCAAGTGTGGTCCTACCTTATTATAGATACTCATAAAATTCTTAGGGTTTATGGTTTAGTGATTAGGATTTGGGGTTTAGGGTTTAGGATTTGGGGTTTATAACATTTTAGTACATTCTTTTAATATGCACTTAGATTATAAAAGTTACAAATAGTTTTTAAAATGTTATAAAATTCTTAGGCTTTAGGGTTTAGCGTTTATAAGACCTTAGTAAATGCTTTATAGGGTTTAGGGTTTTAGGTTTAGGGTTTAGGGTTTAGGTTTTAGGGTTTATAAAACTTTAGTAGATGCTTTCAATAAAAACTTAAATAAATGTTACAAAACAATTTTTAAAATGTTATAAAATTCTTAGGATTTAGGCTTTAGGCTTTAGGCTTTAGGGTTTGTGGCTTCAGGTTTAGAGTTTAGTGTTTAGGGTTTATAACAATTGAGTAAATGCTTTTAATAAACACTTAAATAAAAGTTACGGACTCCTTTTTAAAATGTTATAAAATGCTTAGTGCTATGGTTTAGAGTTAAGGGTTTGAGGTTTATTATTTGGGTTTAGGGTTCAGGGTTTTGAATTTAGGATTTATAACACTTTGGGGTTTGGGGTTTAGGGTTTAGGGTAGAGTGTTTAAGGTTTATAAAATGCATAGGGTTTAGGGTTTAGGGCTTAATGTTTAGGTTTTAAGGTTTATAACACTTTAGTAAATGCTTTTAATAAAAACTTAAATAAAAGTTATAGAACACTTTTTAAAATGTTATAAAATGATTAGGGTATAGGGTTTAGGCTATATGGTTTAGGGTTCAGGGTTTAGGGTTTAGCGTTTAGGATTTATGGTTTATAACACTTTTGTAAATTTTATTAATAAACACTTAAATAAAAATTACATAACCACTTTTAAAATGATATAAAATTTTGAGGGTTTAGGGTTTGTGTTTTAGGGTTTAGGGTTTAAGGTTTTAATTCTAGGTTTTAGGGTTTAGAGTTTAGAGTTTAGGGATTATAACACTTTAGTAAATGGTTTTAATAAAAATTTAAATAAAAGTTACAAAACACTTTTCAAAATGTTATAAAATACTTAGGGTTTAGGTTTTAAGGTTTATAACACTTTAGTAAATGCTTTTAATAAAAACTTAAATAAAAGTTATAGAACACTTTTTAAAATGTTATAAAATGATTAGGGTATAGGGTTTAGGCTATATGGTTTAGGGTTCAGGGTTTAGGGTTTAGCGTTTAGGATTTATGGTTTATAACACTTTTGTAAATTTTATTAATAAACACTTAAATAAAAATTACATAACCGCTTTTAAAATGATATAAAATTTTGAGGGTTTAGGGTTTGTGTTTTAGGGTTTAGGGTTTAAGGTTTTAATTCTAGGTTTTAGGGTTTAGAGTTTAGAGTTTAGGGATTATAACACTTTAGTAAATGATTTTAATAAACATTTAAATAAAAGTTACAAAACACTTTTCAAAATGTTATAAAATACTTAGGGTTTAGGGTTTACAGTTTAGGGTTTAGGGGTTTCTGTTTTAGAGTTTAGGGTTTAGGGTTTATAGCACTTTAGTAAATGTTTTTAGTAAACACTTAAATAAAAGTTACAAAACTTTTTTAAAATTGTTATAAAACGCTTACGTTAGGGTTTAGGGTTTAGGATTTAGGGTTTGGGGTTTAGGGTCTAGGGTTTAGGGTTAAGCATTTGCAGTTTAGGTTTTAGGGATTAGGGTTTATGATTTAAGCTTTATAACACTTTATAAAATGCCTACGGTTTAAGTTTTAAGATTTTCAATTTATGGTTTAGGGTTTAGGGTTTAGGGTTCTTGGTTTTGGGTTTATAACACCTTAGTAATTGTTTTAATAAACACTTAAATGAAAGTTAAAAAACACTTTTTAAAATGTTCTAAAATTGTTAGGGTTTAGTGTTTAGGATTTTAGGTTTAGGGTTAGGGGTTAAGGGTTTAGGGTTTAGGGTGTAGGGATGAACCACCCCACCATAAGTGGCTATCCGCTGCTACATATGACACATAATGCATTCATCTTGTTGAGCCTCGAGGAGTTATGAAGAAAAATAAATAAAAGAAAACATGTTTATGGAGAAGGGTGGAAAAACAAAGGTCGGTGTGTCTCATGTACCACAATTTTCTACCCTCCTACACTCACATACCCAAGTGTGGTCCTCCCTTATTATAGATACTCATAAAATTATTAGGGTTTATGGTTTAGGGATTAGGATTTGGGGTTTAGGGTTTAGGATTTAGGGTTTATAACATTTTAGTAAATTCTTTTAATATGCACTTAAATTATAAAAGTTACAAATAGTTTTTAAAATGTTATAAAATTCTTAGGCTTTGGCGTTTAGGGTTCAGGGTTTATAATACTTTAGTAAATGTTTTTAATATACACTTAAATAAAATTTACAAAACAATCTTTAAAATTTTATAAATCAATTAGGGTTTAGGTTTTAGGGTATAAGGTATAGGGTTTATGGTTTGGGGTTTAGTGTTTAGGGTTTATAAAACTTTAGTAAATTGTTTTAATAAACACTTAAATAAAAGTTACAAAACACTTTTTGAAATGTTATAAAAGGATTAGGGTTTAGCGTTTAGGGTTTAGTTTTTTCAGTTTAGGTTTTATAGTTTAGGGTTTAGTTTTTATGGTTTAGGGTTTATAATACCTTAGTAAATTATTTTGATACAAACTTAAGTAAAAGCTACACAACTCTTTTTAGAATGCTATAAAATTCTTAGGGTTTAGGGTTTATAAGACTTTAGTAAATTCTTATAATAAACACTTAAATAAAAGTTAAAAAACACTTTTTAAAATGTTATAAATTGCTTAGGGTTTAGGGTTAGGAGTCTAGGGTTTATAAGAATTTAGTAAATCCACTTAATAAACACTTAAATAAAAGTTTGAATTTTTTTAAGATGTTACAAAATGCATAGGGTTTAGGGTTTATGGTTTTAGGTTTGGTGTTTAGAGTTTAGGGTTTAAGGTTTATAACACTTTAGTAAATGATTTTAATAAACACTTAAATAGATGTTACAATATGTTTTTTAAAATGCTGTAAAATTATTAGGGTTTAGCGTTTAGGGTTTAGGATTTAGGGTTTCAGGTTTAGACTTTAGGGTTTAGGGTTTAGGGTTTCAGGTTTAGAGTTTAGGGTTTACGGTTTAGGGTTTGTGGTTTACAATTTAGGGTTAACGGTTTACAACCCGTTAGTAAATTCATTTAATAAACACTTAAATAAAAATTACAAAATTCTTTTTAAAATGTTATAAAATGCTTAGGGTTTAGGGTTTAATGTCCACGGTTTGGGGTTTATGGGTTTAACACTTAGGGTTTAGGGTTTGTGATTTAGGGTTTATGGTTTATAAGACTTTAGTAAAAGCTTTTAATAAACGCTTAAATAAAAGTTTCAAAATACTTTTTAAAATGTTATAAAATGCTTAGGGTTTAGGTTTTAGGGACACTTTAGTAAATTCTTTTAATAAACACTTCAAAAAAAGTTATAAAACTCTTGTTGAATTTTTAGAAAATTCTTAGGGTGTAGGTTTTAGGGTTTAGGGTTTACAAGACTTTAGTAAATTATTTTAATAAAAGGTTTTAGGGTTTAGGGTTTTAAAAGGTTACACAATGCTTGCTAAATTATAATAAAATTCTTAGGTTTTAGGGTTTATAACAATTTAGTAAAAATCAACACTTATAAAAAGGTTAAAAAATAGTTTTTAGGGTTTAGGTTTTTTTGGGGTTTTAGGGTTTACGGTTTTTTAGGGTTTAGGGTTTTTTAGGATTTATGGTTTATGGCTTTTTAAGGTTTAGGGTTTTTTATGATTTATGGCTTTTTTAGGATTTTTAGGGTTTAGGGTTTGGGGTTTAAGGTTCAGGGTTTACGGATTAGGGGTTTAGGCTTTATAGCACTTTAGTAAATAGTTTTAGTAAACACTTAGATAAAAGTTACAAAACACTTTTTAAAATGATATAAAATCCTTAGGTTTTAGGGTTTGGGGTTTAGGGCTTAGGGTTTAGGGTTTAGGTTTTGGAGTTTATGGTTTAGATTTTATAAGATCTTAGTAAATACTTTCAAGCTTTAGGCTTTAGGGTTTAGGGTTTATAAGACCTTACTGAATGATTTTAGGGTTTATCCTTTAGGCATTAAGCATTAGGATATAGGATTTGGGGTTTAGGATTTAGGGTTTAGGTTTTATAAAACTTTAGTAAATTATTTTAATAAAAAATTAAGTAAAATTTACATAACACTTTCTAAAATGTTATAAAATTCTTAGTGTTTGGGGTTTACCGTTAGGGGTTTACAGTTTGGGATTTGGGGTTTTGGGTTTAGCGTTTAGGTTTTAGGGTTTATGGTTTAGGATTTATAACACTAAAGTTACAAAACACTTTTTAAAATATTAAAAAAATTAGTGCTTAGGGTTTAGGGTTTAGGGTTTAGGATTTATAAAACTTTAGTAAATTCTTTTAAGAAATACTTAATTAAAAGTTTAAAATGTTTTTTAAAATGTTATAAAATGATTAGGGTTCAGGTTTTAGGGTTTGGTGGTTTAGGGTTTAGGGTTTAGGGTTTCGGGTTTATGGTTTAAGTTTTATAACACTTTAGTAAATTATTTTAATAAACACTTAAATAAAAGCTACAAGACGATTATTAAAATGTTATAAAATGATTAAGGTTTAGGGTATAAGGTTTAGGTTTGCGGTTTATGGTTCCAGGCTTAGGTTTTAGGGTTTATAACAGTTTAGTATATTAATTTAATAAAAAGTTAAATAAAAGTTACAAAACACTTTTCAAAATGTTATAAAATACTTAGGGTTTTGGGTTTAGGTTTTAGGGTTTATAACACTTTATAAAATGCTTTTAATAAACACTTAAATGAAAGTTACAAAATGCTTTTTAAAATGTTATAAAATGATTAGTATTTAGGTTTTGGGGTTTAGGGTTTAGGGTTCATGTTTTAGGATTTAGGGTTTATATGGATTTAGTAAATTCTTTTAATAAACACTTAAATAAAAGTTAAAAAACTCTTTTTAAAATGTTATAAAATGCTCATGGTTTAGGGTTTGGGGTTTAGGGTTTAAGGTTTAGGGTTTAGGGTGGTTTAGCATAGGGTTTATGGTTTATAAGACTTTAGTAAATGGTTTTAGTCAAGGCTTAAATAAAAGTTGTAGGAATTTACATGGTAAGTTCCTCAGACAGAACACCAAAGGACACCGCTCACAACCAGATCGCAGATCAATACACCCGTATTTTTGACGTGGTTAAAACCCTCAAAGAGGGAAACAGTCCACGGCCTGAGCCAACACGACCACTTCAGGCAATTTATTAATAAAAGAACGAAAATTTACATATGCTTCTCTCATGCATGGATTACCCTACAAATGACCCTCCATGCGCTTTAAATAGAAATCATGGACCAATCGGGCGTTAAGCCACGGATCAAGTGTCGGTAATACCGAGGAGAGAATGAACCTTCGAATCACTACATATCGTGACCGTCGGATTGTAAGTTACAAAATGTACAAGGTAAAGAAACACACTTTACCTAACTCTATACCTAACTCTATACTAGACCAAGTTGTACTTAACTATTTCCTATGTGTCAGAATATCCTAACATCCTCCCTTAAGAACAAAGTGGGATAGGATTGAAGGATTTACAAATATGACACAATAGGAGAAGGAAGGAGGCACTAGAGCCTATCCCCCCTTAGTGACAACTTCCTGAACTCCAACCATAAATCGAAGTTTAGTGAACTTTGCCTCTGTGAGAGCCTTTGTGAAGATGTCTGCAACTTGATCATCTGTTGAACAATATTGCACTTCAAGAACATGGTCGTGAATGAGCTTTCTGATGAAGTGCATGTGTAGTTCAATGTGTTTGCTGCGCTGATGATGGACTGGATCTTTGCATAACTGAATGGCACTTTGATTATCACACCAAAGTGTAGTCAGATGCTGCTGCTGAAAGCCAAACTCTGACAGGATCTGATAAAGCCACAAGGCTTCCTTACTAGCTTCTACGGCACCACGATACTCTGCTTCTGCTAATGAAAGAGAAATGGCACCCTGTTTCTTGCAAGCCCATGTAATAGGTCCTGAACCAAGAGTGAACACATAACCGGCAGTAGGCTTCCGATCATCAGGGTCACCAGCCAAATCGGAATCAGTGAAACCAACCAATAGAGGAGATTCTTTAGCACTGTAATGAATCCCAAACTGAACTGTACCTCAAACATAATGAAGTATTCTTTTAGCTGCTTTCCAATGACTTTCACGTGGGTTTTGCATAAACCTAGCAACAAGGCCAACGGCAAAGGAAAGGTCAAGTGGAGTATGGGTTAGATACAGAAGTTTTCCTACAAGTTGATGGTATAAGGTAGCATCAACTTCAGGAGAAGTACAAGTGACTGAAAGTTTGACTCTAGACTGGAAGGGAGAAGGGGCTGGCTTATAGTCTTCCATGTGAAAATGGCGTAGAATATCATAGGCATACTTGGACTGGGAGAGGGAAATACCCTCCTTGGATTGCAAGACTTGAAGAGCGAGAAAATAATGTAAGTGTCCTAAGTCTGTCATTTCAAATTTCTTTTTAAGGATGGACTTCACATGGTTTATAAGGTTGGGATCACTACTGGTAAGGATAAGATCATCAACATAAAGAACAAGAATGATAAGAGACTTGCCCACTTTCTTGGTGTAGACAGTATTGTCAGAATGACACCTAGAAAAGCCAGATTCTAAAAGAAAGCTATCCATTTTGGCATACCAAGCTCGAGGAGCTTGCTTGAGACCATAAAGGGATTTCTTAAGCCGACATACAAGGCTGGAGTCTATTTTTATGAAGCCAATGGGTTGTTCCATGTAGATTTCTTCATGCAAGTCCCCATGAAAGAAGGTAGATTTAACATCCATCTGATGGACTTCCCATTTGAACGAGGCAGCAAGGGAAAGAACAAGGTAGATAGAATTCATTTTAGCAACAGGGGAGAAGGTTTCAGTGTAGTCAATGCCTTCAACCTGTGAAAAACCTTTAGAAACAAGACGAGCTTTATGTTTATCAACTTTCCCATCTGGTCCATACTTGGTTCTGTAAACCCATTTGCATCTAACAAGTTTTCGTCCCTTTGGTAGAGGAACAAGATCCCATGTATCATTTGCCAATAATGAATGATATTCTTCATTCATAGCTTCTTCCCAATCTGGATGGCCTGAAGCTTCTGCAAAGGTGTCAGGATCATAATTTACTGGAGCTTGAGCTAGTAAAGAAGAGGCTCTGTCAAACTGAGAACGTGTGTGTCGTTGATCTATAGGATCACTGGCAAGATCACCTGCTGCATCTCGAGTAGCACGAACCCATTTTGGAAGCTGAGGAGTTGAAGGAGGATCCTGAGATGGTGGGGGAGGATTTTCATCCTCACTTTCATCATCTGAAGAAGAAATGTTTTCAAAAGTAGAAGAGATAGGGAGAGGTGGCACATCCATCGGACTAGGCTCGCAGGCCGATATATTTTCATCAAATTTTACATCTCTTCTAATGATAACATTTTTGGACTTAAATGGAATAAGTCTATAGCCTTTGACATCTTCAGAATATCCAACAAAAGTACATTTTTTACTCTTAGGTTCTAAAGCTTTATGCTTTTCATCTGGAATATGGGCCCATGCTTCACTTCCAAAAACACGAAAGTGACTTACATCTGGTTTGATTGAGCTCCATGCTTCTTCTAGAGTGATATTCTTTAGAGCCTTAGTAGGAGTGCAATTTATTATGTAATTTGCACAGTTAATTGCTTCTGCCCAAAAACTAAGACCAAGTCCTTTAGATTGTAGCATACAATTAGCCATTTCCTTTAAGGTGCGATTCTTCCTTTCAGCTACACCATTTTGTTGTGGAGTATATGGAACAGTATGTTGCATTTGAATTCCATTCTCAGTGCAAAAGTTGATGAATGTGTTTTTAACATATTCTCTGCCATTTTCAGATCTTAGCTTAAGAATTTGATGTCCAGATTGTTTTTCAACAAAGGCCTTGAAGGCCAAAAATGTGTTAAATACTTCACTCTTGAGTTTTAAGAAGTATACCCAAGTGCGTCTGGAGAAATCATCAATGAAAGTTAAGAAATACTTGTAGCCAGAGAATGAAACAACTAGAAGTGGACCACATAAATCACTATGCACAAGCTGTAAAGGGGCGGAGGCCTGCCAAGAGGCACGTTTTTCAAAACTATCCCGATGATGTTTTCCGAGTACACATCCGGAACAAACACCATCTCTGCAAGATACCATAGGAAGACCTGTCACCATATTTTCTTTACATAGATGCTGAAGGGAGTGATAGTTTAAGCGACTAAATCGCTCATGCCAAAGTTTGCTCACTTCATCATTATGAGCAACAAATACTGAGGGAAGATTTGATGACCCAAAGTTGTGAAACTTATACAACCTTGTAGAATCATCAGCAATGCCAGTAGCTAAAATATGTTTAGGATCTCTTAGGTCCTTGATTACAACATCATGAGGTGAAAATTCAATGATTTTACCTTCACCTGAATGGGTTATCTGATATACAGATAGAAGGTTGCAGGATAAGGTTGGAACACATAATACATCATTAAACTGACCATTGTCTAGATGAACAGTTCCAGTCCCTACAACATTAAGAGATCTATCATCACCAACATATATATTTTTGGTGTTACAATCATTTAAAGAAGAAAACATGGCTTTGCTTTTGGTCATGTGATAAGAAGCTCCAGAATCAATGAGCCACTCATGAGAATGAGAAGAAGAAGATACATTTAGTGCATAGCCAGACCGAGATGCTTGACAACCACATGCAGAAAGTGCCATTCCTAAAGATGAAGTTGAAGTTGAAGATTACTCCAAATGGATGTTATGTTTCTTCATCGCTGTTTCCAAGGCTTCCATATTCTTAAAGCATTTGGATTCTAAGTGGCCATCTCGATTACAAAAGTTGCAATGTCTATCGGTCTTCCTCCATTTGTTTTTATTTATCTTATCATTTTGTTGAAATGATTTTTCATTTTGAGGCTGAGATTACTTAGGACCCTTGTTTGGTTTAGGACCATTCCTTTTAGGATATGACTTCTTAGGATTGTTTGAATTTGGTTGCTGCTGGGCGGCTAACTCTTTCTTGGAAGAGTTTCCAAGATTAAGAAGACCAAGGTGTAAGAGTTTTTCTTGTTCTCTTATTAAAGAATCACAAAGCGAGTCAAAGGAAGGGGACTTGTAGTCTGTTCCTTAAGAAATGAAGGCTTCTCTTGTAGAATGGAAGGTGGAAACAAACACAGAGTAGGCTGGTCCCAACTTAGTAAGAATGGAATAGATAAGGTTACTATCTCCTTTCTTAACCTTAACACCTTCCAAGACATATCTAAGGGTCTTGAACTTGGACAAGAAATCTTCAATGCAAGAAAAATTATTAGGGTCCAATGTAAGCAACTCATTTTCAAGTTGATGTGCTCTAAGTTCATTTTTAATCCCAAAAACTTTATTGATTTGTTTCATTGCATCATCAGGAGTATCAAGTTCTGCAATATGGAATCTAAGATCTGGAGAAATAGACATCCCTATCAATCCACGTGCTTGATCTTAACTATTTTCCCATTTAGCATCCTTATCTTCATCCTTCGGTTTCTTTTCTTCGCCTGAGGCTATTCTGTAGAGACCTTTACTTCTAAGTAAATCCTCAATGTAGGACAACCATTGGAAGTAGTTGGTGTTGTCAAGGGTAACTTGGTATTGACTTTCCATTTCAATGGAAACTGAAGCTAAATATGCTAAAAATAAGTATTCCAACGGATAGATATCGAAAAATTAGGTTGGTTTAAAAAAAGCGGCTCTGAAAACGGCTTCCGGATGAAGAAGTTGTGTCTTTTTGAAAAAAGTTGGTGAAGTCGCCAACGAAGTGCGGGAATGTGCGGAAATGGAAAAATCCACCCCCAAAAAATGGAGACTTGAACCCAAGACCTCTACTCTCTTAGAATAGCTTTGAACCAATTGAGCTATACAAAAAATTTGAGAGAGAGAGAGAGAGGGGGGGGGGTTGATGCTTTGGGTTGCGTGCTTGCTTTGAGAAGGCTCTTTTTCCCTACAAAACAAAAAACACAAAACCCAACATGGACATACAAAAAAAAAACAACCTTGTGGCTCGAAGTTAGCTTTAGCCAAAAAACTAAATATTTTTAAAAATGAACCTTGCGGCTCAAAGTTAGCTTTAGCCAGAAACTAAATATTTTCCTTAATGTTTCTGATTTTCCGAGATCACACTAAGGTGCAGGGAAAAGAGCATACGCATGAGAAAAATTCTTCCTTTCTATTTCTGATTTGCCCAGATCGCACAGAGTCGCAGGGAAAAGAGCATACGTAGAAATGAAAGGTATAGATTCGGTAATAAAAAAGGCTAAATAAACTGAAACTGAAATAAACAGAGAGAAAATAACTGTAAACTGCAAATAAACATTGTATACCTCCAGATCTTAAAAATGACGCAGCTATGGCTACCGGAAACCTTTTCGCGTGAAACAAAAGGGGTTTCTCACTAGAACAGATGCTCCCAACACAACAGAGCAGTCCTCTCAGCCCGAAAGCAGTCAGAAACAGTAGATCTAGGAAACGACAATTAGATGCAGTTCTACCGGCTTCAGATTTGGATCACCAACGGATGCAGCCCTCAAATAGCTCTGATACGATGTAGGAATTTACAGGGTAAGTTCCTCAGAAAGAACACCAAAGGACACCGCTCACAACCAGATCGCAGATCAATACACCTGTATTTTTGACGTGGTTAAAACCCTGAAAGAGGGAAACAGTCCACGGCCTGAGCCAACGCGGCCACTTCAGGCAATTTATTAATAAAAGAATGAAAATTTACATAAGCTTCTCTCATGCACGGTGTTATCACTCAGGTTGTCCCTTTTGACTCCCAAAGGGATATGGCCAAGGTAAACACAAACCAATCTTTGGACTACAGGTCCTAGCCTACCTGTAGTTAGAGAGGGCTCTCTCTTTAGGATTTAGCTTTGTTTAAGGGATGATTTTAGGCTAGATATGATGCACATGGGTTTTGTTTGATTTTGGTGGGATGGTTGATCTATTCAAGCAGAGTTGGCATACAAAGTGGCAGAAGTTCAAACCATTGGGCATGGAGTCAATGAATGTGAACTGAAGGGTGTGTTTTCCTTGGCAGAAGAGGGGAATATGGAGCAGGATAGCTACGCATGGCACAATGATTAAATGTTGGAACAAGGATGAAATGGAGGTTAGGGGATGAGAGGCAATTAAGGATCTCTCATCCAGCCAAAGAGGGAAAGTGGATGAAGACTATATAGGAGCAATGAAGGATTCCTAAACAACATTCAGAAATGAGAAATAGCTTAAACATGATTAATTAACTATGCATATTTATCACTAATTCAGAGGAAAACATAGAAAAGTTACAAGAATTGAGCACAGAGGGCATGAAAGCCAGCTCTGAACTATTCCTTCTTCCTGCAACTTAGATTATGATATACAGATGATACAGATACATATAAATTGATAAACAGAGGGAGGAAAGACTTATTGAACCATGAGCAAGCACATGAATTCCACATCAAAGCTCTTCAGCCATTGAAAGCACAACTAGCCAATTCAGATGCAAATATTCCAACCATCTTTGATTACAGAAGTTCTTAAGCTTATAGCGCAAGTCTGGAATGAGAAATACAACCAACCAACCCTTTACACTATCCAGAGGGTGGTATAAATAGAGAAAATATCTACAAAATATCTACAACAGTAGATCTGATAGCAGATCTAGGGAAATGAATGCTTCTAACCTAACATTTATTGCAAATAAATGAAAGAATGCCTATCTACCAGCCGCGCAGGGACTGCAACCATAAGAATGAATAAATTATTGGACTTTTGAGCAATGCGCTAGCACTTCTACAATAACTGTGCCTTGGGACTTGCTTCGCCGCTCATATGTGGCGTGGTTCACTGTTTCTGCAATAACTGGGCTTTGAAACACTTGAACTTCCTCTTTAAGCGATTCTGCTGCTACCAAGTGGCTTTAATGCTCATAACTGTGATTTGGCGGGCTTTGATTGGGGGACTCTTTAATGTTCTCCTGCTTCGGGCTACTGATATTTTGATCTGATACTCTTTGCCGCTTCCTCTGATACACTTTGATGTCAAAATCGCCCCTTTCTAGCTGCTGTTCAGCCAAAGGACTGTTGTCGCTGTCTACTGCCTTAGGAGCTGCTATCGGCGCTTGGCCGATCAAAAAATTCCTTTAAACTGATAAAATTCCATAATTGATGGAGAAGCAGTGCTCTGGAGGCATCTCAGGAGGAATCATGCCTTTAGAAGTGTTTTTTGGGCCAGAGCGACTTAGAAAATTGCTGCAAAAACCATTGTTTCTTCTTTGTTGGGCGGGCGCAGTCACCGCATACAAAAACCTTTGAAAACGGCCCATTTCCAAATAACACAAAAAATGTGTCAAAAACATGAAATTCTAATGAAAAATTGGCTTTGGCGGGCACTGCGGACAACTTTAAGTCCTGGCCGTTGGATCCAACGGCCCAGATCTCATCGTAATATCGGCGTCGGGGCGGACCAGGGGGCGGCCAAATAAAACTTGCGATGAGCAAAACAAAGGGCGGACCCGAAATGCTTTGAGGCCCTCTTTATTTTATTTCGGGTCCGACCCATCGGTGGAACCCAAAACAAAATGCCTCCGAAACTGCGCGGACCCGACGGGCTATAGGCTCCTTCTTTATGGATTTCGGATCCAGCCCGTCGGCGACTTCAATTGGCGGATTTAATAGAAAAGGGTTTGCGGACCCGACACACCATTAAGCTCTGCTTTATTGTTATTTCGGCTCTGGCCATTCGGAGCCTTTCCACTTTGTTGAACAAGGGGCCCTTACGGACCCGAAACATATATGTGCTGCGCTTTATATGGAGATCGGGTCCGAACCATCGGAACCCATCATATCGGCATATTTACATTTGAAACGGGTCCAACGGACCTGAAATCCCTTTCAAAACTGCCCTTTATAAATTATCGGCTCCGGAATATCAGAGAACTCCTTTTCGCTGCGCCCGGGGACCTTACGGACCCGATAGCTTTTATAAGACCCGCCTTTATAATATTTCGGCTCTGGAATATCGAAGCCAAACATAAGGGGTGTTCGCCGATATAATATGGACTGTTGATTTGGTGAGGGTGATGGACGGCTGAGATTGAGTCGGCACTTCGCTATCGGAGCAAGCTGGGGGCGAGACATTATATACATATGATTGTCGATGCGATATCACAATCGTCGATCGGCGGACCATTTGTCGGGCTTATATACATTGTTTGCAACCATGTGATACGCCGATCGGCGAAATCGCAATCGGCCTTTATTGATCGGACTACCATATATGCATTGTGTTAACACACGACTCCCCTCCCAACTGCGATATCGCATCAGAGGGGGTCCAAATAGAACTCTTTTGCAATCGGAGCAAGGCCCGAGGTAAGTGATGCAGGATTTTATGATCGGAGGCAGAATTTTTGATGTTTTGAAGGGATTTCAAGGCATCGGAAGGGGTCCGATGGCCAAAAAGGGAGGATTCATGCCTTGGAAGGATTCTAAAGGCACTTGGGAGGATTTCTATGTGTTTTGAGAGGGATTTAATGGCAACAAAAGGGGTTTATGCCTTAAAAAGGTAAAACAAGGCCAAAGGATGATTTTTATACATATGAAGGGAATTTATGCTTTGTGAAGGACTCAAAAAGCACTAGAGGGGTTTTATAGAGTGATGAAGGGCTTTATGCATCGGAAGGAGTCTGAAATGCATCTGGAAGATGGTTAGAGGAGGGCAGTGTGGGTTCTTGCTGAGTTTCTGATAAACTTAGCAATTCTCGAGGATTCATATGGTTATCTTTCAACCAGGGGGAGGGGATAAGTATATAGGGGAGTAATATACTTAGTTTTAGTAGGTGAAGGGGAAATAAATAGGGAGCTACATAGTAAAGTTAATAGTTAATATGACAATGATGAGAAAAAGTGCTAAGAATGATGTCTTAGGCTATCAATGGGGGAAAATGACTGATAGAAGAAGTGTGTACATTCCTTGAGTGAAGCAGATCTTCACCAAGGCAAATGATATGGAGAATGATGAAACTAAGAGGTATCAAGCAGATCTTGACCTCTTTTAGGGGAAGTTAGTGAGAGATTTGGGAAAAGAGGAAGAAGGGGAAGTTAGACATGCCTCGCTTGAAATCCTCGAACTGAAAAAACTGCCTCAAATTAAAAATGAATTGCTTACCAAAAATTGGAACACAGCAGTGGCATTTAGACTAGCACGCTTTCATGGACAGTTCTTTGGCCACCTGTAGCAAATATGGAGCATTGCAGCATGCATAGAATGACATATTTGGCATGTAAAAATGTTGATCATTAAAGATGATTAACCTGCTGCACCAGGAGGCTAACAGTGGCTCCACTTGGGGATGGCTTTTCCTTGTGAAAAGCCAAGAACAGCAGGTCAGACTGCCTTGTATTCAATTGTTGATGTGTTCTACAAAATTCCCTTGGCTGGCTGCCTTATTGATCCTACCTACGTACCTACCCTAACCATCACTTACTTTGTTGTTAGGTGAAGTGAAATAACCAATGCAGCCATTTAAGAAAAATAGACATCAGTGAGCTTTGCTGCTTGTGCTTGCCGGTGAGAAAAACTGAGATCTTGCAATCTGATGTGGCTTTGTTAATCTTTGAGAAGATCAGAAAGCTACTGACCTCCTTTGCTGTGTTTAAACACTGTACAAAACTGTCCTGCAACATATATATACAATTGCGAGGCTAAAATAAAGAATTGTACAAAGGTTCAGGATCGCTACCATGCCTTGGAGTCGGGAGATCATCAACAACTCGATACTGAGCCTTGCAGCCTACTAATGGAGAAAAGCGCTAATCTCTTTCATCATTCTGCCTGCGAGCAGATAGGTCATTCAAAACTTGCAGAGGTGCTTGCAATTTATTACAATCTGGCTCGAATAGGAATTGACTGATCTGCGCAGGCTGCTGCTCTTCTTCTTCTTCGAATAACTCAGATGGCTTAAACAAAGAGGCAGGGGATCCACTTGGATCATTTGATCATATGCTTCTGCTTCTAAGTCTTCCTCAATCTGATATTCGATGGCTCTTTGGGGCTGCAAAACTAGAGGCAATACCTTTGGAACAATATTTTGATTAACCTCCAGGCGGTCAATAGCAACACAAGGTGACACTTGATCATACGCAGCATGATAATTATCCCTGATAAATTGAAAAGACTCAAAATAAAATGGTAAAGTTCCTTCGCTGAAATCAAAATTTTCTGCACTTTCCTCCTTTACTTCGTAGCTGAACTGGGCAAGCTGATCATTACATTCAAGCTGCTGAGCCTGAACTTCACTTCCTGCCAAAATAGGATCTGATTCCTCTGCAAAGCTGATTTGGTCGTTAGGCTCATAATCATCATCATACAGATCATATTTGGGCAGAAAGTTGAAAGAAGAGAAGCTATTATATTCACACAGTATATCAGGAGACTGCTCCTTCACATATGGCTCTATGAATATGTCATCTGATTTGTGGTAGGTTTGTTCGTGAATGTCACTACTTTCCTCATGCACAACAGATGTGTTCTTGTGCTCTAAGCATTCAACTTTCATTGTGATCAACTGCATCATTTCCTCTGACTTTTGTAACACGCTATGAAGTCTTTCTTCTTTCTCTGTCTTGCGTTGTTCTTCCCTCCTCTTTAGATTTGCCTCCACATCCATGGCTACGTCCTGCATCTATTTCAAAGTGGACGGGCATCTTTCTCTCAAATGAAATTCCATTTCTAGATCAAAAGCTCTTGGATATTGCAATAGAGCTAGATCAGGGGGAGGCCTAATATTCAATGGCATAGAGAGATAGACTTGATTGAATCGATCAAAAAATTGTTGAACCGACTCATTTGGAAGCCTTTTTAACTCATCATAGTCTTGAATGAGTGAGAGGAAACTAAATTTGATCATCCATCTATCAAGGAAGAGCTTGGAACACTGCTGAAGATTTGAGATGCTGGCCTCAGGCACTGCTTTAAACCAAGTCCTAACTTCGCCTTGCAAAGAAAGGGCAAACAGTCTAAGACTAACATCTTCATCTTCCACTTCGAATATATTAAGATAATATTCAAAATCCTGGATATGTTTCTGGGCAGTAATACCATTCTCTCCATCAAATCTGGGGAGATACTCAGGATGATTTGCAGGCAGAGGATTGAGCACGAGAGGCAAAATGAGAGGCTTATATCTATCAGGAACTTTACGAGACACAGGAGTATATATAGGAACTATAAGACTGGGCTCTATTTTTGGTTCCTCCTTGGCTATATGATGATCTTCAACAGCATTTGAAGACTGCTGCTCTAATGTGCAGGGAGGCTTTTCAACAAGATTTTCCAAAGGAAAAACATAAAAATATGATATAGAACCGTCTTTAAAATACAATATACATAGCAAAACTTTATGGAGAAAAAACATGACCTCTTGGATAGTAATCCAGGTCAAAAGCCTGATCTGCTCATATATCTCTTTTGGGTTCATTTCTCCAGTGGAGTCTTTATTATGAGGATGATGTGGAGTCGCCAGGTGGATGAATTAACCTTGAAGTGCCTAATCTCTATCCACCGTCACAGATCAGAGCTAAACATGAGAAGCTCTGAAGAAAAGGAACACTTTCTCCAGAAAACAAGTCAAACTGGTCAAAATTGGGGGTTTACAGTAATAAACCAATGATTCAGGTCCCCAGTGGAGTCGCCATTATGTTATCACTCAGGTTGTCCCTTTTGACTCCCAAAGGGATACGGCCGAGGTAACCATAAACCAATCTTTGGACTGCAGGTCCTAGCCTACCTGCAGTCAGAGAGGGCTCTCTCTTTAGGATTTAGCTTTGTTTAAGGGATGATTTTAGGCTAGATATGATGCACATGGGTTTTGTTTGAGTTTGGTGGGATGGTTGATCTATTCAAGCAGAGTTGGCATACAAAGTGTCAGAAGTTCAAACCATTGGGCATGGAGTCAATCAATGTGAACTGAAGGGTGCGTTTTCCTTGGCAAAAGAGGGGAATATGGAGCAGGATAGCTACGCATGGCACAATGATTAAATGTTGGAACAAGGATGAAATGGAGGTTAGGGGATGAGAGGCAATTAAGGATCCCTCATCCAGCCAAAGAGGGAAAGTGGATGAAGACTATATAGGAGCAATGAAGGATTCCTAAACAACATTCAGAAATGAGAAATAGCTTAAACATGATCAATTAACTATGCATATTTATCACTAATTCAGAGGAAAACATAGAAAAGTTACAAGAATTGAGCACAGAGGGCATGAAAGCCAGCTCTGAACTATTCCTTCTTCCTGCAACTTAGATTATGATATACAGATGATACAGATACATATAAACTGATAAACAGAGGGAGGAAAGACTTATTGAACCATGAGCAAGCACATGAATTCCACATCAAAGCTCTTCAGCCATTGAAAGCACAACCAGCCAGTTCAGATCCAAATATTCCAGCCATCTTTGATTACAGAAGTTCTTAAGCTTATAGCGCAAGTCTGGAATGAGAAATACAACCAACCAACACTTTACACTATCTAGAGGGTGGTATAAATAGAGAAAATATCTATAAAATATCTACAACAGCAGATCTGATAGCAGATCTGGAGAAATGAATGCTTCTAACTTAACATTTATTGCAAATAAATGAAAGAATGTGTATCTACCAGTTGCGCAGGGACTGCAGCCATAAGAATGAATAAATTATTGGTCTTTTGAGCAATGCGCTGGCACTTCTGCAATAACTGTGCCTTGGGACTTGCTGCGCCGCTCATATGTGGCGTGGTTCACTGTTTCTGCAATAACTAGGCTTTAAAACACTTGAACTGCCTCTTTAAGCGATTCTGCTGCTACCAAGTGACTTTAATGCTCATAACTGTGATTTGGCGGGCTTTGATTGGGGGACTCTTTAATGTTCTCCTGCTTCGGGCTGCTGATATTTTGATCTGATACTCTTTGCCGCTTCCTCTTATACAATTTGATGTCAAAATCGCCCCTTTCTAGCTGTTGTTCAAGCAAAGGACTGTTGTCGCTGTCTACTGCCTTAGGAGCTGCTATCGGCGCTTGGCCGATCAAAAAATGCCTTTAAACTGATAAAATTACATAATTGATGGAGAAGCAGCGCTCTGGAGGCATTTGAGGAGGAATCATGCCTTTAGAAGTGTTTTTTGGGCTAGAGCGACTTAGAAGATTGCTGCAAAAACCATTGTTTCTTCTTTGCTGGGTAGGCGCAGTCACTGCATACAAAAACCTTTGAAAACGGCCCATTTCCAAATAACACAGAAAATGTGTCAAAAACATGAAATTTTAATGAAAAATTGGCTTTGGTGGGCACTGCGGACAACTTTAAGTCCTGGACGTTGGATCCGACGCGAGCCGACCCAACGGCCCAGATCTCATCGCAATATCGGCGTCGGGGCGGACCGGGCGGCGGCCACATAAAACTTGCGATGAGTGAAACAAAGGGTGGACCTGAAATGCTTTGATTCCCTCTTTATTTTATTTCGGTTCCGGCCCATCGGCAGAACCCAAAACAAAATGCCTCCGAAACTGCGCGGACCCGACGAGCTATAGGCTCCTTCTTTATGGATTTCGGGTCCGGCCCGTTGGCGACTTCAATCAACGGATTTAATCAAAAAGGGTCTGTGGACCCGACACACCATTAAGCTCTGCTTTATTGTTATTTCGGTTCTGGCCATTCGGAGCTTTTCCACTTTGTTGAACAAGGGGCCCTTACGGACCCAAAACATATATGTGCTGCGCTTTATATGGAGATCGGGTCCGAACCATCGGAACCCATCATATCGGCAGATTTACATTTGAAACGGGTCCAACGGACCTGAAATCCCTTTCAAAACTGCCCTTTATAAATTATCGGCTCCGGAATATCAGAGAACTCCTTTTCGCTGCGCCCGGGGACCTTACGGACCCGATAGCTTTTATAAGACCCGCCTTTATAATATTTTGGCTCCAGAATATCGAAGCCAAACGTAAGGGGTGTTTGCCGATATAATATGGGCCGTTGATTTGGTGAGGGCGATGGACGGCTGAGATTGATTCGGCACTTCGTTATCGGAGCAAGCTGGGGGCGGGACATTATATACATATTGCTGTCGATGTGATATCGCAATCGGCGATAGGCGGACCATTTTTCGGGCTTATATACATTGTTTGCGACCATGCGATACGCTGATCGGCGAAATCGCAATTGGCCTTTATTGATTGGACTCCCATATATGCATTGTGTTAACACACGACTCCCCTCCCGACTGCGATATCGCATCGGAGGGGGTCCAAATAGAACTCTTTTGCAATCGGAGAAAGGCCCGAGGTAAGTGATGCGGGCTTTTATGATCGGTGGCAGAATTTTTGATGTTTTGAAGAGATTTCAAGGCATCGGAAGGGGTCTGATGGCCAAAAAGTGAGGATTCATGCCTTGGAAGGATTCCAAAGGCACTTGGGAGGATTTCTATGTGTTTTGAGAGGGGTTTAATGGCCAAAAAAGGGGTTTATGCCTTAAAAAGGTAAAACAAGGCCAAAGGATGATTTTTATACATATGAAGGTAATTTATGCTCTGTGAAGGACTCAAAAAGCACTAGAGGGGTTTTATAGAGTGATGAAGGGCTATATGCATCGGAAGGAGTCCTAAATGCATCTGGAAGATGGTTAGAGGAGGGTAGTGTGGGTTCTTGCTGAGTTTATGATAAACTTAGCAATTCGCGAGGATGCATATGGTTATCTTTCAACCAGGGGGAGGGAATAAGTATATAGGGGAGTAATATACATAGTTTTAGTAGGGGAAGCGGAAATAAATAGCGAGCTACATAGTAAAGTTAATAGTTAAGATGACAATGATGAGAAAAAGCGCTAAGAATGATGTCTTAGGCTATCAATGGGGGAAAATGACTGATAGAAGAAGTGTGTACATTCCTTGAGTGAAGCAGATCTTCACCAAGGCAAATGATATGGAGAATGATGAAACTAAGAGGTATCAAGCAGATCTTGACCTCTTTTAGGAGAAGTTAGTGAGAGATTTGGGAAAAGAGGAAGAAGGGGAAGTTAGACATGCCTCGCTTGAAATCCTCCAACTGAAAAAACTGCCTCAAACTAAAAATGAATTGCTTACCAAAAATTGAAACACACAAGTGGCATTTAGACTAGCACGCTTTCATGGACAGTTCTTTGGCCACCTGTAGCAAATATGGAGCATTGCAGCATGCATAGAACGACATATTTGGCATGTAAAAATGTCGATCATGAAAGATGATTAACCTGCTGCAGCAGGAGGCTAACGCACGGATTACCCTACAAATGACCCTCCATGTGCTTTAAATAGAAATCATGAACCAATCGGGTGTCAAGCCATGGATCAAGTGTCGGTAATACCGAGGAGAGAATGAACCGTCGGATCACTATATATCGTGACTGTCGGATTGTAAGTTACAAAATGTACAAGGTAAAGAAACACACTTTACCTAACTTTATACCTAACTCTATCCTAGACCAAGTTGTACTTAACTATTTCCTATGTGTCAGAATATCCTAACAAAATTTACAAAATTGTTTTTAAAATGAGATAAATTGCTTAGGGTTTACTGTTTACAGTGTGGCATTTGGGATTTAGGGTTTAGGGTTTATAAGACCTTAGTAAATGCTTTATAGGGTTTAGGGTTTTAGGTTTAGGGTTTAGGGTTTAGGTTTCAGGGTCATAACACTTTAGTAGATGCTTTCAACAAACACTTAAATAAATGTTACAAAATAGTTTTTAAAATGTTATAAAATTCTTAGGATTTAGGGTTTGGGCTTTAGGATTTAGGGTTTGTGGCTTCGGGTTTAGAGTTTAGGGTTTATAAAAATTGAGTAAATTCTTTTAATAAACACTTAAATAAAAGTTACAGACTCCTTTTTAAAATGTTATAAAATAATTAGTGTTATGGTTTAGAGTTAAGGGTTTGAGGTTTATTATTTGGGCTTTAGGGTTCAAGGTTTTGAATTTAGGATTTATAACACTTTAGGGTTTGGGGTTTAGGGTTTAGTTTAGAGTGTTTAAGTTTTACAAAATGAATAGGGTTTAGGGTTTAGGGCTCAATGTTTAGGTTTTAAGGTTTATAACCATTTAGTAAATGCTTTTAATAAACACTTAAATAAAAGTTATAGAACACTTTTAAAATTTTTATAAAACGATTAGGGTATAGGGTTTAGGCTATATGGTTTAGGGTTCAGGGTTTAGGGCTTAGCATTTAGGATTTATGGTTTATAACACTTTTGTAAATTTTATTAATAAACACTTAAATAAAAATTACATAACCGCTTTTAAAATGATATAAAATTTTGAGGGTTTAGGGTTTATGTTTTAGGGTTTAGGGTTTAAGGTTTTAAGTCTAGGTTTTAGGTTTTAGAGTTTGGAGTTTTAGGCTTTCACTCATTCATTCGTTGATCTTCTTGGTCAAATTGAGATTTAAATAACATCCATTCTGACAAAACAGGATAGACCCACAGGCATAGAGTCACAGACAAGAAGCACTTCAACTTCAAATACAATCAAATATCCTACACAAGACGACTAGGCATTTTACTGCAAATGAAAATGATGAAACATCTAGGCTCTTCTCCATGAAATGCTACACGGTACAGAGACACAACACAGACACAATTTAGACAGAAACAAAGGAACCAACAGAGAGTTAAAGGAGCGGATCCCATGCCATCCCTCGTGTATTTCAAAAAAGCTGTGATCTGTTAAAGGAGCGGATCCCAGGCCATACCTCGTGTATTTCAACAAAGCTGTGATCCGTTAAAGGAGCGGATCAATGTCTAAACGGAAAATGCTGACATGCATTTCTTGAAATTCTATTGAGATTCTTTTCCAGAAGTCATCATAGGGGAAAAAATGGAAATTAAGTCATCTATCCACATGCAAAATTGGAATGTTCAGCTTTCAAATTGAATTTGAATCTAAGACCGAATCTTTGATAGTCAATAACGTGATCTTGGCACAGGCCCTTTGTGGTTTTCTGCTTTTGTTGTCCACGGATTCAATATAATTGACGGTATTTATTTCTTTACCTTCAATAACAACTTCATCTATTTCCAGGCCATCCCTCGTGTATTTCAAAAAAGCTGTGATCCTTAAAGGAGCGGATCAACGTATATAACGAAAAAGCATGAGATGCTTTTCTTGAAATTTTCATGTAAAGTAGTCGGGTAAAACATTGAGATTCTTTTCAAGAGAGCGGATCAACGTACATAACGAAAAATTGTGAGATTATTTTCTTGAAATTCTCATGCAAAGCAGTTGGGTAAAACATTGAGATTCTTTTCAAGATATTCTCTTCACATTGGGTGCAAATTTGGAATGTTCACTCAAATTTGGAATGTGCTTGAATTTCTTTGATATTCGGTAAATGGTAAATAGTACATTCATGCCTTTTGTGGTCCTATGCTTTTGGAATGTGGTTCAATTTCAATTTGAATTTAAGTGGAATTTTTGATACTTTGTAAATATAGTATTTTATTTAAGAATTTTGAGGAAAGTGAACTTGGACTGTGTGAGGTCTAAGTGGAGATCTTTCATCTCCACGGATGCACAGTGACTATCAGTTCACTAATGAGGAACCTTAGGGACTTAGCTTACATTGTGATAAGATATCTTTCATCTCCACGCATGCACAACTACTATCAGTTCACTAATGAGGGACGTCAGGGACCTAGCTTACATCATGACAGGCTACACGTGTGATTCATGAGTGCGAGAAAAAAATCAGTGTATTCATATTCTAGGAGGCCCGTACAATTGCACAGTATTTGAGTAAATCTGTTGCTTCAATATAACATGATGTCCGCAAAATTGCAAATAATTTCAGTAGAAACCTTTCACGAGTATAATATTAAGTGGGATTTACAAAAATAAAAAACTAGTAAGCCTGCCAAGTTGTGCATGAAGAGTGGAAAATAGTTATTTCAATATAATATTGAGTAGCATTCACAAGACATAGGAACAAGTAATTTGTATTCATATTCTCTAGCCGAAAGTGTATAGGGCCAAGAACTATATTAATTTGATTTTCTCACTTATAATGTGTATGATTCAATTCTATTCGAAATTTAAACAACTATAAGTTATGCTATCCAAATTATAACACAGATTAGTTAAATTGTAACATGTGAAAGCTTGTAGAAACATTTACAATTAAATTTTTCTCTTTCAAATTTGGTGAGCTATCCAATGTAGTTAATTAAGAGAAAATGAGATATATGTTGTTGGACAACAGACAAACATATTGACTAGATCATGAACTAAGATCATGTAAGACATTTTATGATTAATGTAAGAATGTTTAGTTTTTTCTCATGGAAAAAAATAAAAAATAAAAAGTTTCATATAGTTTCAAGAATTATGTTTGCATTTTTTTAGTACTAGAGAATTTAAAATGATGTTGTTTATTAATTAGGTGAACAAAGTATTACTATAATATCACCTCTAATAATTATAATATGTGTCATGATACATTCAAATAAGCTAAGATTATATGAAACACATTTATTAATGTAGTTATGTTAGTTAACTAATATAAGTTAAAATTTGTAAGTATTGATAAGAATAAAACATTAATTTTATTACTCATAGTAAGAAGTAGTTATCATCATGAAAAAATTGAGATAGCCAAAAAAATTATAGTGTAATTAAATTATGTTAGGAAAATTATTTTAAATTTAAATTATTAAAAAATATTTCTTTATAATAAATTAACTTTCTAATATAGTATTACAATATATTAAAAGGAAATAAATATGTATTACAACAAATTACAATGTAGTTGAAGAAATTGAAGGTAGATCTTAACTAATATATAAAACCATAATTTATGAATATCAATACTATTTATTATTTATTAAGATTATTAGGTTAAAGCTTTAATATAAATAATATAAATAACAACATATATTTTTTTATATTAGTAAATGTAATATATATTAATATATTAATACTAGTATAATACATATTAATATTATTGTTAATATATTAATATTAGTATTATCATTAATGTTAATATTACTATTAACATTGATATTAATGTGTGCCTCTTACTCTAAAATATGTGTTACAATTTAAATAGCCATGCCCATTAAAACATGTGTCTTACGATGCATTTGAACTTTTGAGGCCATAACTATAACACACCCTAAAAATTATTTAGGTTTAAATTTTAGTGTTAATATAATATGACATAGTTTTGATGTTTATGTCATCTAATAAAACCTCGTATATATATTGTGAACTTTTGTAGCCATAGTTGTAATGCACCCTAAAATGGTTATTATGTACATATATTATTGATATTTTCTAGAACGATTGTTGGAGCTTTAGAGGAGTAACTGCAACATGTAGCCACCACATCTCTTCTTTGAGATAAGCTACCATTGCCCAAGCTAGTTTATTTCCATTTTGTATGTAAGCATATTTCAATTATTTGATATTAAGGACATGAACTTTTATTTCTGCTTCAACTCTAAGTTTATGTTTATATTTTTATTTTGTTTCATTCCTACATAAGTCTGGATCATCATAAACTGCACTAGGAGTAAAACCACTCCTCCCTAGGATCAGTACAAGCACATGTCATAGTCTAAGATGATAATGGTTGTATTGAGGGATTCTTTCTTGGAGAGTGCAATACTTGGAGTTTTTTTTGAATTAGCAGATGATGAGGAGAATTAAAGCTTGGATCCTCTTTTAGAGAGCACAAAACCATGCCACGAGGAGTGCTTGAAATGTGGATCCTTAGCTTAAAGACCATGAAACTTTGGAGGTGGCTTCCAACCACCACATGACGCTTGTACATCTTCCCTAAACTACCCTCATGTGGATATATTGTAATAACTTATATTAGTTTGTTGCACAATTGATCCATTTTATATTATTTGCCTAAGTGACCTATCTTATAAAATGGGGAGAGTGTCGTCATTCTCACAACATAGTCACTAGATCATCCATATCATCTTGATGTGATGATATTGTAACCCTTTTTTTGTAATGCGAGGGTTAAATCTTGGGTGGATATTCGGAACTAGGGTTTATAAGACTTTAGTAAATGATTTTAAAAACACTTAAATAAAAGTTTCAAAATACTCTTTAAAATGTTATAAAATGATTAGGGTTTAGAGTTTAGGGTTTGGGATTTAAGATTTAGGGTTTTGGGTTTAGGGTTTAAGGTTTGGGGTTCAGGTTTAGGTTTAGCGTTTAATGTTCAAGGTCTACAACATTTTAGTAAATGCTTTTAATAAACACTTAAATAAAAGTTATAAAACAATTTTTAAAATGTTATAAAATGGTTAGGGTTTAGGGTTTATGGTTTAGGGTTTAGGGTTTGGGGTTTGGGGTTTAGGGTTTTGAGTTTATGTTTTGGGGTTTAGGGTTTATGTTTTTGTGTTTAGGGTTTAGGGTTTAGGGTTTATAACACTTTAGTAAATTATTTTAATAAACACTTAAATAAAAGTTACAAAATTCTTCTTAAACTGTTATAAAATTCATAGGGTTTATGGTTTAGTGTTTATGGCTTGGGGTTGAGGGTTTAGGGTTTAGGTTTTGGGATTTAAGTTTTAGGGTGTACGGTTTAAGATTTATAACAAATTAGTAAATTATTTTAATAAACACTTAAATAAAAGCTACAAAACGCTTTTAAAAATGTTATAAAATGCTTAGGGTTTAGGGTTTATAAAACCTTATTAATTGATTTTAAGAAACACTTAAAAAAATGTTACAAAAACTTTTTAAAATGTTATAAAATGCTGAGGGTTTAGGGTTTAAAATGTTATAAAATGCTTAGGGTTTAGGGTTTATAAAACTTTAGTAAATAATTTTAATAAACACTTAGAAAAAAGTTACAAAACACTTGCTAAAAAGTTATAAAATGCTTAGGGTTTAGGTTTGAGGGACACTTTAGTAAATTATTTTAATAAACACTTTAAAAAAAGTTACAAAACTCTTGTTAAATTTTTATAAAATTCTTAGGGTGTAGGTTTTAGGGTTTAGGGTTTATAACACTTCAATAAATTATTTTAATAAACACTTAAAAAAGGTTACAAAATGCTTATTAAAATGTTATAAAATGTTTAGGGTTTAGCATTTTAAAAAGTTACATAACGCTTGCTAAATTATAATAAAATGCTTAGGGATTAGGGTTTATAACAATTTAGTTAAAATAAACACTTAAAAAAGTTACAAATGCTTGTTAAAATGTTATAAAATACTTAGGGTTTAGGGTTTGGTGTTTAAAATGTTATAAAGTGCTTATGGTTTAGGGTTTAGGGTTTAGGTTGGGGGTGTGGGTATTAGGGTTTAGGGTTTATGGTTTACAATGCTTTAATAAATTCTTTTAATCAACACTTATAAAAAAGTTAAAAAATAGTTTTTAGGGTATAGGGTTTTTTGTGGTTTTTAGGGTTTAGTGTTTTTTTAGGGTTTAAGGTTTATGGCTTCTTTAGGTTTTTAGGGTTTAGGGTTTTTTAGGGTTTAGGGTTTGGGGTTTAAGGTTAAGGGTTTAGGGATTAGGGGTTTAGGCTTTACAACACTTTAGTAAATAGTTTTAGTAAACACTTAAATAAAATTTACAAAACACTTTTTAAAATGATATAAAATCCTTAGGTGCTATGTTTGGGTTTTAGGGCTTAGGGTTTAGGGTTTAGGTTTTGGAGTTTATGTTTTAGATTTTATAAGACCTTAGTAAATGCTTTCAAGCTTTAGGGTTTAGGGTTTAGGGTTTATAAGACCTTACTAAATGATTTTAGGGTTTATCCTTTATGCTTTAAGCATTAGGATATAGGGTTTGGGGTTTGGGGTTTAGGGTTTAGGTTTCATAACACTTTAGTAAATTCTTTAAATAAACACTTAAGTAAAAGTTACATAACACTTTCTAAAATGTTATAAAAGTCTTAGTGTTTAGGGTTAGCCATTTGGGGTTTACGGTTTGGGATTTAGGGAATCAGGTTTAGGGTTTAGGTTTTAGGGTTTATGGTTTAGGGTTTGTGGTTTAGAATTTATAACACTAAAGTTACAAAATTATTTTTAAAATATTAAAGAAATTAACGTTTAAGGTTTAGTGTCTAGGGTTTAGGGTTTAGGATTTATAACACTTTAGTAAATTCTTTTAAGAAACACTTAAATAAAAGTTTAAAATGTTTTTTAAAATGTTATAAAATGATTAGGGTTTAGGTTTTAGGGTTTGGTGGTTTAGAGTTTAGGGTTTCGAATTTATGGTTTAAGGTTTATAACACTTTAGTAAATGCTTTTAATAAACACTTAAATAAAAGTTACAAAACACTTTTTAAAATGTTGTAAAATTCTTACCATTTAGGTTTTATGGTTTATAATACTTTAGTAAATTCTTTTAATAAACACTAAATAAAATTTAGAAAACACTTTTTAAAATGTTATAAAATACGTAGGGTTTAGGTTTTAGGGTTTCAAGTGTAGTGTTTGGGGCTTAGGATTTAGGTTTTACAACACTTTAGTAAATTATTTTAATAAACACTTAAATCAGAGCTACAAAATGATTTTTAAAATGTTATAAAATGATTAAGGTTTAGGGTATAAGGTTTACGGTTTTGGGCTTAGGTTTTAGGGCTTATAACAATTTAGTATATTAATTTAATAAAATGTTGAATAAAAGTTACAAAACACTTTTCAAAATGTTATAAAATACTTAGGGTTTTGGGTTTAGGTTTTAGGGTTTATAACACTTTATAAAATGCTTTTAATAAACACTTAAATGAAAGTTACAAAACAATTTTTAAAATGTTATAAAATGATTAGTATTTAGGGTTTGGGGTTTGGGTGTGGGGTTTAGGGTTTAGGGTTCATGTTTTAGGATTTAGGGTTTATAATGATTTACTAAATTCTTTTAATAAACACTTAAATATAAGTTAAAAAACTCTTTTTAAAATGTTAATAAATGCTTAGGGTTTAGGGTTTGGGGTTTAGGGTTTAAGGTTTAGGGTTTATGAGGGTTCAGTAAATGATTTTAATAAACACTTAAATAAAAGTACAAAATGATTTTTAAAATGTTATAAAATGCTTAGAGTTTAGGATTTAAGGTTTAGGGTTTAGGGTTTGAGGATTGGGGTTTAGAGTTTAGGGTTTAGTGTTGATAATACTTTAGTAAATTATTTTAATAAACAATGTAGTAAAAGTTACAAAATGATTTTTAAAATGTTATAAAATCATTAGTGTTTATGGTTTAGCATTTAGGGTTTGGGGTTTAGGGTTTAGGGTGGTTTAGCATAGGGTTTATGGTTTAGTCAAGTCTTAAATAAAAGTTACAAAATTCTTTTTAAAATGATATAACATGCTTAGGGTTTAGTGTTTATGGTTTGGCCTCTGGGATTGAGGGTTTAGGGTTTATAAGACCTTAGTAAATGATTTTAATAAAGACTTAAATAAACATTCCAAAACTCTTTTTATATTGTTATAAAATGCTTTGGGTTTAGGTTTTTGGGTTTTGATTTTGGGTTTTATGTTTAGGGTTTAGGTTTTAGGGTTTATAACACTTTAGTAAATGCTTTCAATAAACAGTTAAATAAATGTTACAAAATAGTTTTTAAAATGTTATAAAATGCTCAAGATTTATGGTTTAGGCTTTAGGTTTTAGGGTTTTTGGCTTCGGGTTTAGAGTTTAGGGTTTATAACACTTGAGTAATTGCTTTTAATAAACACTTAAATAAAAGTTACAGACTCCTTTTTAAAATGTTATAAAATGCTTATTGTTTATGGTTTAGAGTTAAGGGTTCGAGGTTTATAATTTGGGGTTTAGGGTTTAGGGTTTTGAATTTAGGGTTTATAACACTTTCATAAAATCTTTTAATAAACACTTAAATAAAATTTAAAAAACACTTTTTGAAATGTTATAAAATGCGTTGCATTTACGATTTAGGGTTTAGGGTTTAAGGTTTAGGTTTTAAGGTTTATAACACTTTAGTAAATTATTTTTATAAACAATTAAATAAAATTTAACTTTTTAAAACGTTATAAAATGATTAGGGTATAGGGTTTAGGCTATAGGGTTTAGGGTTTAGGGTTTATGGTTTATAACACTTTATTAAATTCTTTTAATAAACACTTAAATAAAAATTACATAACCATTTTTAAAATGATATAAAATTTTGAGGGTTTAGGGTTTGTGTTTTAGGGTTTAGGGTTTAAGGTCTTAAGTCTAGGGTTTAGGGTTTAGAGTTTAGGGTTTAGGGTTTATATCACTTTAGTAAATATTTTTAGTAAACAAATAAATAAAAGTTACAAAACGTTTTTAAAAATTTTATAAAATGCTTAAGGTTTAGGGTTTAGGATTTAAGGTTTGAGGTTTAGGGTCTAGGGTTTAGGGTTAAGCATTTGTAGTTTAGGCTTTAGGGATTAGGGTTTATGGTTCAAGGTTTATAACACTTTATAAAATGCTTACGGCTTAAGTTTGAAGATTTTAAATTTAGGGTTTAGGGTTTGGGGTTTAGGGTTCTTGGTTTAGGGTTTATAACACCTTAGAAATTGTTTTAATAAACACTTAAATAAAGTTTACAAAACACTTTTTAAAATGTTCTAAAATTCTTAGGGTTTAGTGTCTAGGATTTAGGGTTTAGGGTTTATGGTTTAGGTTTTGGGGTTTAGGGTTAAGGGTTTAGGGTTTAGCGTGTAGGGATGAACCATCCCACCTTAAGTGGGTATCCACTGCTACATATTACATGTAATTTATCCATCCTGTTGAGCCTCAAGGAGTTATGAAGAAAAATAAAGAAAAGAAAACAGGTTTATGGAGAAGGGTGGAAAAACAAAGGTCGGGGTATCTCGTGTACCACAATTTTATCCCTCCTACACTCACATACTCAAGTGTGGTCTTCCCTTATTATAGGTACTCATAAAATTATTTGGGTTTATGGCTTAGGGAATAGGATTTGGGGTTTAGGGTTTAGGATTTAGGGTTTATAACATTTTAGCGTTTAGGTTTTTTGGTTTAGGGTTTATAGTTTAGGGTTTAGTTTTTATGGTTTAGGGTTTATAATGCCTTAGTAAATTATTTTGATAAAAACTTAAGTAAAAGTTACACAACTCTTTTTAGAATGCTATGAAATTCTTAGGGTTTAGGGTTTATAAGACTTCAGTAAATTCTTATAATAAACACTTAAATAAAAGTTAAAAAACACTTTTTAAAATGTTATAAATTTCTTAGGGTTTAGGGTTAAGAGTCTAGGGTTTATAAGACTTTAGTAAATTATCCTCTTAATAAACACTTAAATAAAAGTTAGAAATTTTTGTAAGATGTTACAAAATTATTAGGGTTTATGGTTTTGGGTTTGGTTTTTAGAGTTTAGAGTTTAGGGTTTATAACACTTTAGTAAATGATTTTAATAAACACTTAAATAGAAGTTACAATATGTTTTTTAAAATGTTATAAAATTATTAGGGTTTAGCATTTAGGGTTTAGGGTTTAGGGTTTAGGGTTTGTGGTTTACAGTTTAGGGTTGAGGGTTTATAACACTTTAGTAAATTCTTTTAATAAACACTTAAATAAAAATTACAAAACACTTTTTAAAATGTTATAAAATGCTTAGGGTTTAGGGTTTAATGTTCACGGTTTGGGGTTTAGGGTTTAAGGTTTATGATTTAGGGTTTAGTTTTTATAAGACTTTAGTAAATACATTAATAAACACTTAAATAAAAGTTTCAAAATACTTTTTAAAATGTTATAGAATGATTAGGGTTTAGGGTTTGGGATTTAGGGTTTAGGGTTTAGGGTTTAAGGTTTGGGGTTTTGGGATTAGGTTTAGGGTTTAGTGTTTAGGGTATACAACATTTTGGTAAATTCTTTTAATAAACACTTAAATAAAAGTTACAAAACAATTTTTAAAATGTTATAAAATGGTTAGGGTTTATGGTTTACGGTTTAGGGTTTAGGATTTGGGGTTTGGGCTTTAGGGTTTAGGGTTTAGGTTTTGGGGTTTAGGGTTTTGAATTTTTTGTTTAGGTTTTGTAACACTTTAGTAAATTCTTTTAATAAACACTTAAATAAAATTTACAAAATTCTTCTTAAACTATTATAAAATTCTTAGGGTTTATGGTTTAGGGTTTACGGCTTGGGGTTTACAGTTCAGGGTTTAGGTTTTTAGGTTTAGGTTTTAGGGTCTATGGTTTAAGGTTTATAACAATTTATTAAATTATTTTAATAAACACTTAAATAAAAGTTACAAAATGCTTTAAAAATGTTCTAAAATGCCTACAGTTCATGGTTTAGGGTTTATTTTTTAGGGTTTAGGGTTTAGGTTTTGGGTTTCATGGTTTATAGAAATTTGCTTCCCCTTCTTTTTCCCTCCCATCACTCCCCATACCACCCCTTCTCTCTCCAGCTCCCACCCTCTCACTCTCTCTTTATCTTTCCCACTATCTCCCTGTCTCCCCCTCCCCCTCACCCTCTCTCCCCCACCCCCCCCATCTCTCTCTGCTCCTTTCTCACCCATCTCTCTCCCCTCCTCTCTCACTCCTCCTCTCTCGCTCTCCCTGTCTCCCTGCCCTCCCACCCGTTCTCTCTTACCCTCCCTCCTGGTCTCTCCGTCCATCTCTCTCCCCATCCCTCCCCCTTTGTCTCTCCCTCGCCCTCCCTCCCCCTCTCCCTCCTTCTCCCCCTTCCTTGCCACTCCCCCTCTCCCTCTCTCTGGCCCTCTCCCTCCCCCACTCTCTTCCATTCCCCCTATCCCTCTTCATCTCTCTCTCCCTCTCCCCATCTCACTCTCATTCTCCATCCCCCCCTCCCACTCTTTGTTCCCCTGCCTGTATCTCCCCACACCTATCTCTACCTCCCCCTCTCCCTCACCCTATCCTCCTCTCTCTGACAACTACCACCCCTTCTCTCCCCCTCCCATGCCCCTCACCCTCTGCCTCTCTCTACCTCTCCCTCTCGCACTCTCTTCCCTTCCCCTTATCTCCCTTCCACTCTCTCTCCTCTCCCCCTCTTAGTCTCTCTCTCCCTATCCCCCTCTCCACTCTGTTCCACTCCCTGTGTCTCACCCCACCTTTCTCTACCTCCCCCACTCCTTCACCCTATCCTCCTCTCGCCCCCATCACCCACTCCTTCTCTCCCTACCATCACTCCCCCTACCACCCTTTCTCTCTCTACCTCCCTCCCTCTCTCTCTCTCCCTCTCCCTCCCCCTCTCTCCCCACACCTACCTCTACCTCCCACTCCCCCTCAACTTATCCTCCTCTCTCCTCCATCTCCCACCCCTTCTCTCCCCCTCCCATCACTCCCACTACCACCCCTTCTCTCTCTACGTCCCTCCCTCTCTCTCACTCCCTCTCCCTCTCTCTCCCCATCTCTCCCTCTTTGTCTCTCCCTCCCTTCCTCTCTCCTTCTCCCTCTCCCTCCCAATCCTCCTCCCTTACCTCTCCCCCTCTCCCTCTCTCTCTAACTCTCCCTCTCCCACTCTCTTCCCCTCCCCCTATCCCTCTTCCACTTTCTCCCCCTCTCCCCCTCTCACTCTCTCTCTCCCTCTCCCCCTCCCCCTCTTTGTCCCCCCCCTGTCCCCCCACATATCTCTACCTCCCCCTCCCCCTCACCCTGTCTTCCTCTCTCCCCAAATTTCCCATCCCTTCTCTCCCCCTCCCATCACTCCTCCTACCACCCCTTCTCTCTCCGCCTCCCTCCCTCTCTCTTTCTCCCTCTCCCTCTCTCTTTATCTCTCTCACTTTCTACCTATCTCCCCCTCTCCCTCTCTCTCTCCCTTCCCCCCCACCTCTATCTCTCTCCCTTCTCCTCTCCATGACCCTATTCTCCTCTCTCCCCCATCTCTCTCTCCTCCTTTCTCTCTCCCTACCTCCCTTCCCTACCACCCATTTTCTCTCCCCCCCTCTCTCCCCATCTCTTTCTCTCCCTCTCTCTGCCCATACCTCCCCCTTTGTCTCTCCCTCCATTTCTATCTCCCTCTCCCCCTCCCATCTCTTTTCCCCTCCCTGTCTCTCCCCCCACCTATCACTGCCTCCCCCTCTCCCTCACCCTATCTTCCTCTTGCCCCCATCAACCACTTCTTCTCTCCTCATCCCATCACTCCCCTTACCACCCCTTCTCTCTCTGCCTCCCACCCTCTATCTCTCTCCCTCTCCCTCTCTCTATCTCTCCCACTATCTCCCTATCTCCCCCTCTCCGTCTCGCTTCCTCTCTCTCTCTCTCCCCCTTCCCCTCTCCTTGACCCTATCCTCCTCTCTCCCCCATCTCTCTCTCCTCCTCTCCCTCTCCTCCTCTCTCCCCCATGTCCCTCTCCTCCTCTCTCTCTCCTTGCCTCTCTTCCCTCCCACCCCTTCTATATCCTTGACCTTCCGCATCTCTGTCTCCCTCTCTCTCCCCATACCTCCCCCTTTGTCTCTCCCTCCCTTCCTCTCTCCCTCTCCCTATCTCCCCCTCTCCTCCTCCCTTTCCCCTCCAACTCACCCTCTCTGTCTACCTCTCCCTCTCCCACTCTCTTCCCCTGCTGCTATCCCTCTTCCACTCTCTCTCCCTCTGCCCCTCTCACTCTCTCTCTCCCTCTCCCCCTCCCCCTCTCTATTCCCCCCCCCTATCTCCCCCCACCTATCTCTACCTCCCCCTCTCACTCACCCTATCCTCCTCTCTCCCCCAATCTCCCACCGATTCTCTCCCCTTCCCATCCCTTCTCTCCCCGCCTCCCTCCCTCTCTCGCTCTCCCTATCCCTCTCTCTCTCTCTCTCCCACTATCTCCCTATCTCCCCCTCTCCCCCTCTCTCTCTCTCTCTCTCTCTGTCTCACTCTCTCTCTCCCCCTCCCCTCCTCTCTCTCTCTCTCTTTCTCCCCCTACTACCACACCCCCACTCCCTCTCTCGCTCCCTCCGCCTATCTCTTTCCCGCTCCTTACTCTCATTATCTCTCTCGCTCTCATTATCACCATCATATCATCAAACAACCTAATTTAGGATGTCATTTAACAAACAAAAACATAATCATGGGTATCTTAATGCTATCATTTAACATATATAATCCACATCATGTAGCAAACAAAAAGATATTATGAATTGGAAATGAATAATGAGCATATTATTTAAGAAACACAATCATTATATCATCTAGAAATAATAAAACAAATACATACATAATTTTATACAAATTAAACTTGAAAAAAATATCTAGACATATTATCTAATTAGCAAAAACACAACCATCATATCACATAAACAAACAAAAAATGTTTTTTTAAGCCTCTTTTCACATCTAAATAAACAAACACATACATTTGGCATGTCTTATAAAAATAAGACAATTCTACTCATAAATAAATTATTTGTTTGCAAAAAATAAATAATTTAATATAATTTAATATTGAATAAGTTAAATATTTACTTTACCTTAATGGAAATCTTCCCTAAAAATATAAGTGAAGTAAAACCTAGGCTATTGAAAATTTTATGGAAGAAGACGCATTGGATCTTTTTAAAAAGTAGTGGATGATGATAGTGAGAAGAAACTACTTCGTAAAAACTTGAAGAAGATAGTCAAGATATGTGGAGGGGTCCAGAAAATTCATGTCAACTTCTATTTTCCCAAACATTTAAATTGATCAAATTTTTAAAAATACAAATATTTCATTAATTGTAAAATTTAAAAAAGTATTTTTAATAAACAGAAAATTAAAATTACATGAATGCTAATATTTAATAAATCTAAAATCACAACCTAATTTAAATAACAAATTTCATTCTTCTATATATAGATATAGATATTTCAATAATAAATTGTAAAATTTAAAATAATAAATGATATATATATATATATATATATATATATATATATATATATATATATATATATATATATATATATATATATATATATATATATATATATATATATATATATATATATATATATATATATATATATACACACTACTGAATTAATAATTTCGCTAAGTTAAACTAAACTTCTTAGCTGCATAATTTTCATACAAAAATTTAATGCACATTACACTCTATGATATGGATATAATAAACAGAAACATATTTTAAAAATAAAATTTCTTACCAAATAAAATAAAAGAGAGCAATAATTATCTAATAAATTCATAAATTGAAACCGGTTTATAATCACTTGCTTTGGTTCTATATGCATGCAACTTAGCTTACATGTGCGAGGCAATAAATAGATATAGTTTTAAAATGCTATTTATATTCCGTTGGATTTTCAACGTTTTATATCGGGTTTTAATATTAATTTTTTGGTTTTGTTTTTGTTTTCATTTCGTCTAATCAAATCTAAGTTAAATGTTGAGGTTGTGTATTGAAATAAAAGGCATTTTTAGAAAAATAATTTAAAGGATACAAATAAAAATATGCATGCAACCATTATACACAAATTAATGTCTCACTAACCTCATTATTCACTAAAATCCCCCTTTCAATGAATGTGAGATATTCAAGACACCTTCCACGTGATTTGGAAAAGAATGTTATTACAATATAGAAATATATTTTTTTGATGGTTATTGATAAATTAATAAATATATTTTAGGAAAAACATTAAAATGGATGGAAATCTAATAAAATATATATACACTCAATGGGAAAGGTAATACTTTCCATTAAGAAGGAGATAATTGTTCAACAATACACATTATTTAGGATAGGTAACACCTACATCATCTCCTATTGCAACTCTTCTATTAAAAATGTTTTTATTAAATTAAACAACAATTTAAAGATTAATAAGTTAATATACAAATTATGCTCATTCTATAAGTAATTATAGTATATGATATTATATATATGTAAAAATATTATACACAAACAAACAACCACACACATGCAAAACCACAACAAACAAATACATAGCATAAAATAAAAGCACATACATTTAAAATTCTATCATCATAAAACATCAATTTGTAAATTTTGTGTTTATTTTATTTGTATTTATCATCATCATAAGGACCATTTGATATATCTTTAATTTGACATTGAATTATTTTGGTTGTAAAAAATTCATGGTCATAGTCACCTAGGATGTTGTGATTATTTGTATTGTTGAAAAGTATATATTGATTAAAAGAAATCATGAACACCTGTGATTTTCAAATATAAAAAAACTAGTGCTGATTATTACAAATAAAATCCATAACCATTGTTACTTGTGGTATTTTCATGGAAATTTGTATCTATAAAATTTATTGACTAAAAATATTTGTGAAATTTTGATTTTATACGAAAGAGATTTAACAAGTTATAAACTCCATCAATTTTGTACCATAAAAAATAATTAACTAACACACTATTTATGAAGTTACAATGATTGAATTAAATAAAAAAATTGATTAAAATGTAAGATAATAATATATTAATTAAGAAAATCAAATTCAAGATTGATAGGGGAACTATGTCAAGGTGACAGGCTCGGTGCGATTGCTAGGGTTTCTCAGTCTTTTCGCTATCCTTATGTGGTCGAGTTTTTTCAGACATCAGATCAACCTTTCATGTCATCATTAGGGAACGATCTCACTATTCATGGATCTGATAATGGAGTTTTTGAATGGCCTCAATACTGGTTTCGGTCTCCTGTGCAGTAATGGAGACTGATGACACGGGTCGTTGGAAATATCATTTACCAAATCGTGGATGCAGTGTATCTCATCACCACATATGTACACGATGACATAGAAGGAAGCAAAGGGAATCACATTCATGAGTTGGGAATGGATATGTGTAGGATTGAGGCGACTCTGGAGTAGAAACCTTATCACTCTCTACTATTAGTCACAAGAGAAATATTGGTCAGATCTGAAGGAAAAATATGGCTATAGAAGTCAATCTTCCACCTCGAATGATTCATTTCATAGATCCATTGTTAAAGATCCCTGATCTGGAAATTCTCAATCCCCTGAGCACATTAGGTTGTTGAAATGGAGGAGTAGCGTTAGATCTGGAGAGTCTACTACTTTTTTTGCCAGATCAGAATTTTCCTCCATCACTGTGGGTGTGCTTGGTCATTTTCCCATCACTTATGAATTTAATACTGCCACAACAACCCCTCCCACTCTTTGGAGCTTTGAACTTATCCCTTGATTTCGATGGAATATCTGGGCGACTCACAAGTATGGGCACTGAATCTGTGAACTATGGTAGCCTTTCAAATTTTTACCAAATCCCTAAATGGAAAAACAATATTATTTTAAATTTTGGCCACAAATAGCATTAGATAATTAAAACACAATATCATGCACACTCTGTGTATCCCAATGCTCCTACAAAGTCTGATCTTTGGAGGAATATCCATGCAGGAAGATCTGATGTTACAAGATTATAACTTCCTCCCATCATCCACCATTGTATTAAACTTGAGGTTTTGGGGAGGTTACCTTCAAACAAGAAATTCAAAGGGCACAAGGGGAGCTTCCGGATCTAGTATTCCCAAAGGAACATAATCAAATCAAGGGAAACTAAATGGAGGATTTTTGTTCAAAGCTATCCTCAAAGGCGAATTTTTTGCCTCAACAACACTAGATCAGACAGACGATATACCCAACCCCTACATAGTTGAACAACTCAATCAAATATTAGTAATGACTGTAGATCTACCATAAACAAATGATCTATGCACAACATATGAATCTTGAAAAGTACTATGTAGATTCAACAATTTTTGGCCAAAACCAGTGGATTTTTTCCATTGGATATTCACAAATTGGACAATAAATTGTGAGATTCACCTTTTCTGCATGGGATTTTTCATAGTACAATTTTCATCATGAGAGGATTGTGAATATATATTTTAAGAGGGTCCATGGCTGTGGGGTCTACAACACTTTTTTTCACCCCTTGGTTCCAAAATTTCGATGCCAATATAATGGTAGTATCTAGAATGTTTGTTTGGGTTATATTGCATAATCTACTCCTACATTTGTAGATCCATAAAGTGTTAGTAGCCATTGGGAACATATTAGGGCAACACATAAAGAAATATACACAAATATTTGAGGAAAAAATCTACACAATCGCCAAAATTTGTGTGGAGTTGGACCTCAACAAAGGATTCCCGGACCCTATATTTTTGACACACAATAAGCAGTACTCAACACAGTTCCTAGATTTTGAGAATAGAACATTTAGATGTCAAATATGATGAAAAATTGGACATATATAAAATTCATGTCATAATGCCAATTGAAAATAGGAAATAAACCCAAGGGATGGATATTCCCATAGCAGTTGCCTCACGAAGAAGAGGATGATGAAGAAATGGATCCTCTACCAATGAAGAAGCCTAAAATCCACAAGAAAATGTGGAAAACGGGAGTGTTAATCATGAAGTTTCAAAAACTCTAGCATGCACATCGAGGCAAGAGTTGATCCCTATAGCAATGAAGACAGAGGGCTCAAAACGTCATCATGTATATGAAATTTCTGATTAAGATAACGAAGATCCAAGAATGAATGAAGGGACCCAGCTAGTGCTTGTAAGGACCATTCCTTCCAAGGGAGAATGGCAAAAGGTTAAAAAAAATAAATGGAGAAAAGGGTGACCTATTTACCACCATTTTGGAGTTGTATATTTGGTCTCTGTGATCACCAGTTTCGATTGGCATGATTGAATGCATTGTCAGCATATACAACATGGAATTTTGTTTTCATTAATAAAATTACTAGTTTTCCTTAGGAAAAAAGAATGTATTAATTAAAAATAATTATAAAAGAATATGGTTTTCAAATACACATTGAATAGTATAGTGGTTGTTACAAAAAAAAAGCTTTTTCATTCATGACGTAATGGTCAATTACCAAAATAATTGAAATTTTATTAGATTGAACATGGATGAGTTAATGCAAGCATTCAATTCATCTTAAGTGTATCTCTTTCATTGGGTATTATGCATACTTAAAATCATCATAGAAGTTATTTGTATCAAGTTTATAGACGATTTGTTTAGTGACCTTCCATATGGTATTTTATAATGATTTTTTTTTGTGTGTTATGAAAGTGATAGACATAGAGACACAAACAAGTAAATACATTACGTAAAATAAAAGCACAAACATTTAAAATCCTATCATCATGAAACACCCATTTGTAACTAATTATAAATATATATTAATTAAAAATACTTATAGAATAAGTTGATTCTCAAAGATGCATTGAATAATGATAATTACAAAAAAAATCCATGGTAATCTACAAAAATAAATGGAATTTTGTTAAACTAAATGCTAATGTGAAAGTATATAGTTTAATACACACTCAATTAATTTGAAGTGTAATTCTTGGATATTATATTTTATGTGTGAAACATCATCACAAATTTTACTTGTATCAAGTCAATAGACAATTTGGGCAATGACCGTCGATACGACATATTCTAACAATTTGGGAAATGACCATCCATATGGCATATTCTAATGAAATCCTTTCTCGTGTTCTAAAGTTTATATAGAAACAAGAGAATAAGCAAACAAACACATACATTACATAAAATAAAAACACAAACATTTAAAATTCTATCATCATAAAGCATAAACATGTAACTAATTATTAAAAAATGATCAATTAAAAAACAATGTTCATTGAATAGTGGTGCTTATGAAAATTCAAATTCTTTCATGATGTTGTGGTCATTTACAAAAGAAACAAGATTTTATTAAATTAAACTACATTTTAAACATTAATACTTTAATATAAAAATTCTACACATTGGAAAAGTAATTATGGTATATGATATTACATATGTGTAAAAAGATTATACACATACAAACATAAACAAACAGTGGAAAAGAAGAGAACAACAAGAAAATACATATCATAAACTAAAACCACATACATTAAAAATTCTATGGTTAGATGTTGTTTACTTCCTTGAGTAGGTAATGGCATTTCTTTCATGGTTTTCAAAGTGTTTTTGGCAAAAGTAGAATTAGCTTGTTAATTAGGGTTTACTAGGTTTCGCTTTACATTCCAGTCTTTCTCCTTTCTGTAGTTAGACTAGAATATGTAGAGTAATCTTTCTTTCCTTTCATCACACAAAGAGATTCTTCTAAAATCTATAGAAGTTAGCTTGAGCTCCTAGTGATCTCGCGTCAGCTGACCAAGTGACAACCTGTAGTGAGAACTAGTACTTGTGCATATAGCATCGACGCTTCCAAGTTTGTCACGAACTACCGGGTTGATAAAAGTAAAGTTGGTAGCCCAGGAGTTATAGCATTCTTGCTGCAATACTAGCTCTCACCAGGTTTATAACATTTTTGTAAATTCTTTTAATAAACACTTAAATAAAAATTACAAAACACTTTTTAAAATGTTATAAAAAGCTTAGGGTTTAGGGTTTAATGTTCACAGTTTGGGGTTCAGGGTTTAAGGTTTAGGGTTTAGCGTTTATGACTTAGGGTTTATGGTTTGCGGTTTGGAGGTTAGAGTTTAGGGTTTATAAGAATTTAGTAAATTCATTTAATAAACACTTAAATAAAAGTTTCAAAATACTTTTTAAAATATTATAAAATGATTAGGGTTTAGGGTTCATGGTTCGGGATTTAGGGTTTAGGGTTTATGGTTTAGCGTTTAAGGTTTGGGGCTTTGGGTTTGGTTTTAGGGTTTAGTGTTTAGGGTCTACAACATTTTGGCAAATTATTTTAATAAACACTTGAATAAAAGTTACAAAACAATTTTTAAAATGTTATAAAATGGTTAGGGTTAGGGTTTAGGGTTTATGGTTTAGGGTTTGGGGTTTAGGGTTTAGGGTTTAGGTTTTTGGGTTTAGGGTTTATGTTTTTGTTTGAGAGTTAATGAAAGGCAGCGGCTCTGTTTCATGAGATTCTTATGGTTGTGAGTGTAGCAAATGTGTTCTTATGTTCCATATGTATCTTGTTATGTTTCATAATTCATTTCATGTTTCATTTCAGTGAAATTTTCTAAGTGAGATTAGGTAGAGTTCAACTTATATTGCCCTGCCTGTGGGAAAATTTCATGTGCAGTGTTATTCTTCTGTTGAAAAGGATTCATGCGACCATGCCCTTTTCACTATCTTCAGCAATCTTTTCATTCCGCGTCACCTTAAGTCAAAATTGTTGCACTTCCCGCCTACCTTGCCTCACGGAATAATCAATGCCTTCATTCTCAATTCTCTGTTCTTTGCTAAGTGTCAGTCCCATATACATCCCAGAAGCTCGGTCACTTCAAAAAATCTTTTCCAAAATCCCTTTTCACTTACTAGCCTAGTGTAAATATTGCATTGTAAGTCATCTCAGACCATTTTGCATATCCATTCACTGAGTGTGACTCGGAGAGAGCCCTCTCCTACTCTGGTAGGGCTAGCTACCAGATTGAGCGTGGTTTGTGGTTACCCTAATTTTTGCCTTCCTTCATCCTAAGGCAGATTTAGGTGCTAACATAGTGGCGACTCCACTGGGGACTAGTTGAAAATCAAATTCCCTTGTTTCATAAGAATTCTAGGCTTTCGGATGATGATCTTAGGATTGGAAAGACTGAGTAAGTTGGTTGTGTCCCGAAATTCCTCTCAATAGCATGCTCGCTTCAAGACGATATACTAGAGTGAATCCAGACCCAGACCCTCCTCACATTTACGAAAATCCAAATTTGATCCCAAGACTCCTTCGTCAAGAAAGCACCATAACCCCCATGTTCAAATCCCCTTCATGTCCCGACATTTTTGAGTATCTTGAAGAGCTTCAGTTTGACGAACGATTTGAGATATCACTGTTTGAATCTAAATCCGAAAAGGCTGTTGATTACACCGTCCCCAATCCGCAATTTCTTGTAGACCTTGAGACGGAAAGAGCTATTAGATTAATCGATAACTACATTGCCACACAGCCCCAAACTCCAAGTGTAAGCCCCTTGCAAACTGTGCACACTCCTCCAACACCTCCAAGGTCAAATCCACCAAGAATGATGGCTGCCCATTTTGCTTCTCTTGTTCTGCCCCAAGTCCTAGATGACATGCCAAATGACTATCAAAGTAAAATCCCATTTTTTGATGGCACTCCTCACAGTATTACAGCTCAACAACATGTGGATAAAATGGCAGATTTCTATGAACTTCATGAGATTGATGCGGAGAACGTGGAAATGAGGCTCTTTTTACAAACATTTGCAGGTGATGTGAGGAAATGATTCATAGGTTTGACGGCTACAAGCATCACCACCTTGGCTGAGCTACAAAGGCAATTTTTGAATAGGTGGGAAGTCAAAAAGAATCCCCTTCAAATTTTGGCCGAGTATGAACAAATCAAGCGGAATGCCGGTGAGTTGGTCCAAGATTATTGTGTTAGATTTAATGCAGTCTACAATGATATCCCAGACCATCTAAAGCCACTGGTGGGACTAGGAATGATGAAGTTTCCGGATGGTTTTGATGCTGACATGGCGTACCAATTGAGAGAGAGAGAACCGGCTACAATGGAAGATATGCAAAAAATTGCAGTTAGCGTTGAGGCTACCCTGCTGTCCAAAAGAGCAAGAGCGAAAGCAGAGAAGAAAACCACGGTGAAAGAAGAATCTTCTTCAATGGATCAGCTGCTCAAGAAGGTAGAACAGATGCTTGAAAGGGTAAAACTTGACAAGCCAGAGCCACAAGTTAGGAATCCTAACTTTCGTGGCCAACAGTAGCCACAATATAGGATAAGACAAAGAGATCAGCGGACTCAAGAGCAGACAGCACAACAGCCGGTACAAACACCTTTGCAGCAAAATTTTGTACATGGACCGGAATCAGATGAGGAAGGGATTTTAATAGGCGAGGAAAACCATCTTTTTACTCCAGATGAGTTGCCTACTTACATCACCGAAGAAGAAGAATGTGCAGTGAATTCAGCTACACACCAAGACACTGATTTTATCCTAGCTAATGAAACCGTGTTGGAAGAAGAGTCAGAAGAATATCAAAGGGGGTATATGAATGCTTTGTCCATGCAAGAAAAACGATATTCCCTTCGAAACAGAGATGTACCAGCTAAACAAATTCAAAAAAAAGAAGGAGGATGAAACAACAAAGAAAGATCTATCAGCTACACAAAGAAAGGGAAAGGAGGCAGTTGTTCCAAAGAGCAGCAAATCGAAATCAGCGGAACAACCACAGCAACTAGCCATCTCAAAAGACAAGGAAAGGAAAGAGATCCCAGTCAAAGAGGTAGAAAGAACTCCTACTTTCAGCCTAGAGAATGAGATTTCTAAGCTAAAGGTATCCATCCCTTTGACTGAAATCATGAAGAACAGCAGCTATAGAGGACAGATTTCTAAAATGTTGAATTTGGATCCAATGTCCGACATGGTAAACGTGGAAGATGATCAGCCTGAAATGATTTTTGGGCCAGCGAAAAATGGTGAGTCTCCTGAGAGCGAGGTGCCACCCTTCTATATCAATTTACGATTGCATGACTTTGTGCTACACAATGCCATGTTCGATTCTGGAGCCTCTCACAATCTCATGCCCAAGGCTATCATGGATAAGCTTGGTCTCGACATCACCCGCCAATATCATGATGTCTATTCATTCGACTCCAGCAAAGTAAGGTGCATAGGGCTCATCAAAGACTTAGCTGTGAGTTTGGATCAGCTCCCTATGAAAAATGTTCTGATGGATGTAGTGGTAGCAGACATTCCTCCAAGGTTTGGCATGCTTCTTTCCAGGTCTTGGGTAGCAAAATTGAAGGGGACACTACAGCTGGATTTCTCCTATGCAACAATCCCGGTGTTTGGACAAATGAGGAAATTATATCGGGAACAAAAGATGAAGTATATGATCACAAGTAAGGAGAAACCGATAAATCATCCTATAAACTATGTACATACAGATTTAGAGTCTTTTGTTTTATTTTTAGATAGTTTAAATGAAATAGATAGTCAGATAGTAGAAGCAGATGACATTCCAGAGATAACAAAAAATTTTAGAGAGATTTTGAAGAAAGAAAGACGAGAAAAGCAACAAAAGATTGGGCAATCAGTTGAAAACGATGGACAACAAATAAACAATGGAGAGCAAACAAACGATGGGCAGCAAACAAACAATGGACATCAAAAATATTTTCAGCACTTGAAAGAGGAAGAAGAAGGCTTATGGACCATGGATTTTTATGGAGTAGTAGTGAATGATGGAGCTGGTATTGGTATTTGGGTACGCAGTCCTTTCTCAGCCCCAAACAAAGTACCTAGCAGTGTGAGAGTTTGCTCTTACAAGCTGGCCTTCGAATGTTCCAACAATGAAGCCGAATATGAAGCTCTGATTGCTGGCTTGAAGATTCTTAGGAAGCTGAATGCAAAGAGGATTTCAGTATATGGCGACTCCGAGTTGGTGATAAAACAGGTCAGAGGTGAGTACCAAGAAAAACATCTTAGGATGCGGGCCTATCGTAATGCAGTTTTGGACATTTTGAAGCTATTTTCCGAATACACCTTGACATGTGTGCCACGAATACAAAATAGTATTGCTGATGCTCTTGCCAAGGCAGCGAGCAGCTTGAAGATCCCCATGAACTCCAGCAATAAATTTGAAATCCATGTCAAGCACTGTCCAACCATTCCAGACAATCAACGACATTGGCAAGTGTTCCAAGATGATGAGGAGATTAAGGATTTTCTGCTCAACAAAGGCAAGTTCAAAGAAACCTTAATCGATGTGGAAAATGATGAGAACAAAGGGAATGGTACAGAAGAAGTACAAATCAATCAAATGGACGTATTGCAGCTGAAGAACAACATCATTCCTAAAGGCTTGATACCCCTAGAAGAACTTTTCGATCAGGATGATGTAGCCCGCAAGCCAACTTTGCAGCCCATGGAGAAAGGTGTAGAAGAAGTCAACATCGGTACAACAACAAATCCAAAATTGGTAAAATTGTCCAAGACACTACCGCCAAAGATCAAGGACAAATATATCAGTTTGATGGCTTCATTTGCAGATGTATTTTCTTGGGATTATTCCGATTTAAAGACCTATGATACGAACATCATTCAGCATCAATACCTATCAAGCCTAATCAGAAACCATTTAGACAAAAGCTGAGAAGGATCACTCCAAAGTTGCTGCCATCCATCGAAAAAGAGGTAAATAGGTTGTACAAGTCAGGTATCATTGTGCCTATCAGATTCTCAGATTGGATATCTAACTTAGTGCCTATACGAAAGAAGACCGGTGAGATCCGCCTATGCATTGATTTCAGAAATCTAAACAAGGTCTCATTGAAGGACAACTGTCCGCTGCCCAAGATGGACCATATACTTTAGAGAGTAGTGGGGGCATCTCGTATGTCGCTGCTTGATGGTTATTCTAGATATAACCAAATTTTAGTCCATGAAGATGATAGGGATAACACAGCATTCACAACTCCATGGGGGACATTTCACTATGCCAAAATGCCATTCGGTTTGAAGAATGCAGGTGCCACATTTCAGTGTGCAATGGACTTGGCGTTTGCAAATGAGAAGGATGTGTTTCTGGTGGTGTACTTGGATGACTTAACGGTGTTTTCAAAGTCTGATGAAGAGCACATGCATCACCTAAAAATTGTCTTTCAAAACTGCAGAAAATATGGTTTATCACTGAATCCTAAGAAGAGCTTGTTCACCATGGAGGAAGGAAAATTACTTGGGCATATCATTTCAAAAGATGGAATCCGCATAGACCCAGCACGTGTCCAAGCAATTCAGCAAATTGATCTGCCTAGGAACAAAAAGGAGATACAGTCATTTAATGGTAAGATGAATTTTCTGTGTCGATTTGTGCCTAATCTTGCGGAACATTCAAAAGAAATGACCAACATGCTTAAGAAGGATAGCCAGGTGAAATGGATGGATGAGGCTGTAAAATCTTTCAACTTGGTCAAATTTGCCCTCTCTTCAGCTCCAGTTCTAGTAATCCTAGATTACACTCAAGATTTCATATTGTTTTCATTTGCTTCTGACCACACTATGGCAGCGGTACTATTGCAGAAGAGGGATGATCATGAAATACCTATTGCATTCTTCAGCAGGGCTATAAGGGATGTATCCTTGAAGTAAAAGATCATTGAGAAGAAAGCCCTGGCATTGGTGAAGGCACTAAAATATTTCCGGGTGTATATCTTACATTCTCACATTCTGGCCTATGTTCCTAATACTGTTGTGAAAGATGTTTTAGTGCAGACCGATCCGGAAGGAAGAAGGGGCAAATGGATCGCATCCTTGCTTGAATACAATGTGGAGATAAAGCCTACAAAGCTAGTCAAAGGACAGGGATTGGCGAAGCTAATGGCTGAGTCAAATTTGCATGCATTGGACATAAATCTGATCGCTGCCATGTTCGATGAGAATGATGAAGGAACTTCAGTTCAGGTATACGAAATGTTTGCTTTGTCCCCATGGTATTCTGATATAATATATGTGCTGAAAAATCTATCGCCACTGCCCGGCATGGCTAGAAACAAAGCAAGAAAAATTAAATTGAAGGCTGCCAAATTTTGTATCTTAAATTCTGCACTGTATTGGAAAGATCCTGGTGGAGTTTTACTAAATTGTCTGGTGGAAGAGGAGGCAAAGAAATTCATAGAGGACTTCCACGGAGGAGAGTGTGGTGGACATTTTTTTGGAAGTCAACAGCAAACAAAATCTTGAGAGCGGGGTACTACTGGCCTACTTTGTTTTCTGATGTGCATAAGATGGTAAAGCGCTGTCATAATCATCAAATTTTCGAAGAAAAATAGAAACTACAACCTTTGCCACTCAAGCCAATTGAAGTGAGCGCTCCATTCCAGTAGTGGGGGTTGGATTTCATTGGGGAGATTCATCCCGCATTTTCCAGACAACATAGGTGGATCCTTACAGCGACGGACTACTTCACAAAGTGGATTGAGGTAGCACCTACCAGACAAGCGACGGACACGGTAATCATCTCATTTCTCGAAAATAACATCTTGTCTCACTTTGGTTGTCCAAACAAAATAATCACTGATAATGCAGCAGCCTTTAAATCGAAAAGGATGGTAGAATTTTGTCATAAATATCATATAATTTTGGGTCATTCAACTGCCTATCATCCGCAAGGCAATGTATTGGCAGAATCTTCGAATAAATCTTTGGTCAACATCATCAAGAAGCTATTGGAAATAAATAAGAAGAGCTGGAACAAGAGGCTGGTCCATGCACTTTGGGCAGACTGGATTAGTCATAAAAAGTCTCTTGGTATGTCACCGTTTGAGCTGGTTTATGGTGTGGACACAGTATTCCCCACTTCCCTTGCTGCCCCGGTGGTCAAACTTCTTCAGGAGGCCGGCAGTGAGGAAGATCCCATGCAGAGAAGGCTGAATCAAATGATCCACTTGCAGCAAACAAGAGAGGAAGTTTTCAAAAACACATCCAAGTTACAGGAGAAGATAAAGAAAATCTATGACAGAAAATCAAAAGCAGATAAATTTTAGTTGGACGATGTGGTGCTAAAGTGGGATGCAAGGAATGCAGAGAAAGGCAAGCACGGAAAGTTAGAAAATCTGTGGAAAGGTCCTTTCAAGATCGCAGCATACACGGGTCAAAATGCCTTTCTTCTTAAAGAAATGAATGGGGAAGACTGTCCTGGAGGGTGGATCAATGGTCGGCTGCTCAAGCAGTATCATTGTTGATCCATTAACGGTGCTTCTACTATCATTGTAAATAGCATTTTTATTTCAGTTTCTTTTCAGTATGTAAAGTCAGTTTTTGAGTTATTCCAATTGTCAAGTTTGAGTCAATTTCTTGATTATTCCAGTTTTATAAATAAGTCAGAGCCTATGCTGTTTATCAAAATGATGACTCCATAGCCCAATGGACAAAAAGGCACTATCTAGATCCTCCAGAGATCTTTTGTTCTTGGCACCTCCAAGGAGCTACCATCCCCCATTGGAGCCAATGTTAGAGTCGGTCTGGTCAGCCCTCCGTTGGAGATCAAAGCTCTTTGTGCATTTCAATTTTAGGTGTCCTGCTCCATCCACTCAGCTGCATTTTGCTAGGGACATGCCATGATATGATGGAGAAAGTCATGCTACTCATTTCCCCTCATGTTTGGCCTCTGCTGGTTCAGGTCTTGGTCCATAAATCACTGAAGTTCATGATAGTCAAGGTCTGGTCATATTACAGGTCAAAGTCCTTTTGATTGTTGGGTCTAGGAAATCATCAATGTGGTCTTTGAAAAAACATGTCCAGAACAAGCCATGCAGGCCAGAGGGAGACCTTATACAGCTACAGTTCGGAAAGCTTCATCATCACCTAAAGAGACATCGACTCTTCTTCAAAACTCTGTTTTGAAGAAAAGTCAAACAAGGTCAACTATGACAAAATTTTCCAAAAAATCGCCAGTTGACATTTTCAGATGCAGTCATGGATTTCAAAGCCAGATGCCCCAGTCACACAGTCACCGCAAAGAAATGCCGAAAATTTTATCATGAGAGCCAAAATTTCAAAGAAAAAGGGAAAAAGCAGAGTGTTTTAAAGTCAATAAAAAGTGCAAAACATAAACATTGTAAAGTGGGTTTTCAAAGAGGAAAAAATTAAACCCAACTCTCTCAAAGCCTATATATATTTGTTTTAACCCAAGACTAAGTCATTGTGTTATGAAAAAGCTTGAGAGAGGCATTGTTGAAGAAAAGAGAGCTAAGGAGGAGGAATTCGAGTAAGGAGGGCAGATTTCTAGGTGGCGCGGCGCACACACCAGGGCGCGCGACGCACACGGAGGGCGCGACGCACCGGCAGCCAACCCACAGTGGAAAATCGACAAGGGCGTGATGCACTCAGGGCGCGCGGCACACTGGGCTTGGCGCGTGACGCACAGGGCCAGGGAGCTCAAAAACACTTGCAAATTTGTTCTACATCTCGGTTGAAGGCTATCAAGCAAGAGGTAGGCTCTAATGGAACCCCTTCTTTGTAAATTTGGTCAATGGTTGGTGTTACTAAGACGTTGAAGGGTATCCAAAGCACGCTTGACCATCCATGAAAATACTCATCAAATCAAAAGACAAACGGGGTTGCAAACTCGAAGACACCACCAAGGTTTTGTTTCCCCTCCCCCTTGTCCCCTCACTCCTCATCATAGTCACCTCCATTCCACCTCATCTCCTAAAGAAACCACCCTAAATCACCCTAAAACCCTCTCCCCTGTTTTTCCAAGAAAATGAGTGTCGTTTGAAAGTGCGCGGTGCACACACAAGGTGGCACGACACACACACAAGGTGGCACAACGCACTCAGGGAGCATGGTGCACTGGGAGCCCGGCCACAGTGTTAACACTGCACTGGCACGGTGCATACCAAGCGCGCGGCACACTAGGCAAAGCGCGCGGCGCACTAGGCAAAGCGCGCGGTGCACAAGCATGTGAGCCTAAAAAAACACCGAATCGCCCAAATTTTTTGGAATTGGCTCTCAACATTGCAAAAGTGGCCCTAGATACCTTCACCATTGATCCTAAACTCAAGGAAAAATATGATGTTGGTGACCATGAAATCAAAAGCAAACTTTTATTAAGCAAACACAAAAATGGCACAAAAAAGGGTAAGAAAGCTAGGGTTTTGCTACAGTAACTTGATTGCTAAAAATGCTCCTACCCTACCTCTATCAGCTAATTCCCCTTGAGCATTTTCCCCTAACAGTTACCCTAGCTACATTGCAATCATATCCCTTTCTCCCCTTTACTCCTATAGCTCAAAAATTCCTTAACCCTACCCCATCAAAACCATACCCCAAACACTCCCAAATCCCTGATAAATTTCTCCTTTAAACCCCTATTCCCCTTTTCATCATTCCCCTCCTAACACTCCCCTATTTTATTATCCCCTTGGTAACATATTTTCAGAGCATTCATCAATGTCATTGAATTCAAAGGGCAGCATTAAACTCGGGGTACAAGCAGCAGTGATGGCATCAGAAAATTCATCAAATTATGAGGGGGATACACAAAGTGACACATCTTCAGGAGAGAGGGCCCATAGGAGACATCACCGGAGTGGCAGACATCTCAGAGACGAGCCCAACACCCTCACAGAACTACAGGAATGCCCACTTGCCATGTCTTGTTTCCAGCACTTGGCATGTTATGAATTTTGCCAAAGGGTGGCAAATGTCAGAGTACATCACGAGTTGGCCCGCCTTTTCGCACTTCATCTACAGGGAGGCCAATCTGTCCTGGCTGGGGTCACTTTCACCTTGACACAAGAGGCTATATCAATGGCAACAGGGATACCTAACGTTGGGGAGCAGTGGCATAAGAAAAAGAAGGTGGAGAGGCATCACTATGAGCCTTACATCAAGAACAGCTGCTTGAGCTAGCTCACTAGGGTTTTTCCATTCAGATTTTTGAGGGATGAGTATGCCCCACTCATGAGATTGATCATGAAATATTTCAGTTGTGAGGGGAGGTTTTCTCGCCTTTGTGCCTATCACATCCGCTGGCTCATGCACTTCACCAGGGTGAAGATGATGAGCCTCCCATTTTTCATCTGCAACAACATTGAGAAGATGAAAAACTTCATGCAACACAAGATCCCACGACAGTAGCTAAATAGTGTCTATCATTTTTCTCTCATCCGGATTTTGGTGGACCATCAGTTGGGATTACAGGGTATTGCTTGGGAGGACTTCATCTCCCGTGATTTCTTCAGCGCTCCACCGATGATATCAGAGGCAGAACATGAGGTGGGAGGTCCTTCACATCAGTTTGAGCCTGAGATGGGGAGTCCTTCACATCAGTTTGAGAGTCATGAGATTGCCACCATGCCAGTTTTCATCACATATCAGAGAGGCTATCTGAAAGGCACCAGACCGTTGTTTGCAGCGGCAAAGCGAGTGTTATCTCCACCCTGGGTGGAAGGGGCCTCACTTCCGCCATCAGCATTACAGGAGCAGGGCAAGGAGCCAGTGTAGGAGGAGGGGCCATTAGGTGAGCAAGATACCGAGTTTGTTCTCCTCTAGGATGATGAGACCGATGCGGAACCCACCAATGAGGAGCTTATAGAGATCATCAAGGAGCAACAATCAAAGATTGAAGACTTGACCGTTGATTTTGAAAGGGAAAAGTGGAACATGAACTACCTGGAGAAGAGAAACAAATAGCTTGAGGACCAACAGATGATGATGGAGCTACAAAACATCTGTGAGCAGCACTAAGCTGCTTAAAGAAGAAGGGTTCCACTCACCTCTTTGGAGCAAGAAATCAATGAAGATCGGGAGTCCAACCTTGAGAGGGTCAACATGCATTTGGATAGGCTGTTGGACAAAGCAAACAGGGACAAAGACATGCTAAGGCGCTTGACTCATCACTACCAGGCCCACAACATGAGTTCCAAGGCGAGAATCAAGAGCCTAAAGGCAAAATTGAGCAAAGCGAGAAAAGAGGCAAAAGAGGCAAAGGAGGCAAAGGAGTAAGATCGGCTTCGAATCTTAGCTGAGGCTTCCTTGGCACAACAAAGCATTTCATAGGGAACCTCCAGCCCAAATTCCAAAAAAATTGGGCAAATTTTGGTCATAGGCAAAATTTTTGGGCACAAAATAGGAAATTCCTCCCTGTGCTTGAGGAATGGCTTCAATATTTGGATTCAGCATCGAAAAATACATCTATTGGTGTCCGGGCAAGAAATTTTGACAAGTTTTGGGTCTCCTAAAGGTCAAAAAACACCCAAAAATGGCCTCTCTGCCACTTTTTGGATACACAGAAAGCAGTCTTGGGAGAATGAAGCTTTGGAGAGGAAAATTAGCTTCAAATTTAGAAATTCCAATTGGGATGGAAATTAGATAGGACAGGCTTTCCAACAAGCCCACTTGGGTACATTTTGGACACCTGCAAGTGCCCCAAAACAGGCTCCAAAGTGGCGCAACACACAGGGAATTTGGCGCGGTGCACAGGGGAAAAAACTGCCAAATTGCTCCCGTTTTGCGAAATTTCGGGTCGCAACTTCTCCAAGTGGGCCCGGTCATTTACTCTTCAGTTTTTTGGCACCAAGGGCAGCTTTTAAAGAATTTTCTCTCCAGGTGGGCATCTATCCAAGTGGAAAAAGAATGCAAAGGGTCACCACATCCAAATGTCATGCTTGAGAGTGTTGCACCTGTAGCTGATGGTTGGCTCTCCATATCCTTTTTGAAATGATTTGAGTAACTTCCCAACCCCTGGGTGTTCCATCTCTTCTCTACACTTTCTATATATTGTATGAAAGTTATTTGCAAAGGGTGGGCTGGCTTGTAACTTCTGGGAGATTGTGGGAAAGAAACCTTGTTTCTGCACTGTGTATATTTTGACAGAGAGTTAATGAAAGGCAGCGGCTCTCTTTCATGAGATTCTTGTGGTTGTGAGTGTAGCAAATGTGTTCTCATTTTCCATATGTATCTTGTTATGTTTCATAATTCATTTCATGTTTCATTTCAGTGAAATTTTCTAAGTGAGATTAGGTAGAATTCAATTTATATTGCTCTGCCTGTGGGAAAATTTCATGTGCAGTGTTATTCTTCTGTTGAAAAGGAGTCATGCGAACATGCCCTTTTCACTATCTTCAGCAATCTTTTCATTCCACATCACCTTAAGTCGAAATTGTTGCGCTTCCTGCCTACCTTGCCTCACGGAAAAATCAATGCCTTCATTCTCAATTCTCTATTCTTTTCTAAGCGCCAATCCCATATACATCCCAGAAGCTCGGTCACTTCAAAAAATCTTTTCCAAAATCCCTTTTCACTTACTAGCCTAAGGTAAATATTGCATTGTAAGTCATCTCAGACCATTTTGCATATCCATTCGCTGAGTGTGACTCGGAGAGAGCCCTCTCCTGCTCTTGTAGGGCTAGCTACCAGACTGAGCGTGGTTTGTGGTTACCCTAATTTTTGCCTTCCTTCAGCCTAAGGCAGATTTAGGTGCTAACACCCTCCATACCTATATTATCCCTCTATCCTCATAGATTTTCTGCAATATGTCCAAGAATGATGATATCCAGATTCTAGTCGAGGAACTCACTTCATCCAGCAATGAGGAAAGGGAGCACATTGGGGCAGAAGAGAAAGCCAAGGGTAAGGAACCCCAGGACAGATCGCCACAGAAAAAGCAAAAAGAGAAACAAGAGAAGGGCCAAGCTGTTGAGCCCAAAACTGTAGGTGGAATAAAGGCACAAACGCTAAGGGAGAAACAGTTGCAAATCAGGGAAGAAAGGACTAAAAAAGTCCAAGCAAGTGAGGGAACATCCAAGGAAACCACAACAAAATTGAAGGAGACGGCACCCCCAACCAAGCAGGCCAAAACAGCAAAAACCGTTTCTACAGGAAGCCCGAAAACTGTTTCTACAGGAAGACAGAAAACCGTCAGCACAGGACTTTCTATAGGAAGTATGAAGACAGAGCAACAGAGGGAAAAATCACCGGAAATTTTAGCTGGGAGGCAGCAGCTGTGCTGGCCATCCTAAACACATCTCCCAAGCATAAGGGAAAGAGAAATAGGGAGCCTCCCCTGTATTTTAAGGCAAGAAGGAGTGTGAGGATTAAGACTGGCAGACCCCAACCACCGTCAAAAGAGCCAATCACAATTGTAGACACCCCTACCACACAAAATGCGAAGTCCCCCTCCAAGGCATCCATCACTTATGAACGGGGAAGCCCGAAGACATCCACCTAGAAAGAGAGAATGAAGATTTTGGACACAAAGGCCTCTCTACAGGATGCTGAGATTATTCTGCAGGAAATAATGGCTAGGTTGAAGGAGACCGAAGCAATGGAAGGTGAGGCAGCTAAATCACCACAGGAGGAAGAAAAGGTGGAGAACATTGTGGAACCTAGCCCCCAGCCCAGCTTGGGCTCCTCCTATAACTTCTTAGAGGCCGGAAAGATCATTCCTAAAAAATTCACAGTGCCACTTTTCCTTGCACTAGAAGAAGAGAGAGTGAGGACCCACACTTGGATGAAAATCGCTAAGTCCAAGGGTGTGGCGGATATAGGTCCTCTGGAGGAACAACTCAAAAATGCAAGGAGGGAATTGGCTATGGTACGACATGTGGAGAGCAGCCAGCAAGTCAAGATATAGGAAGAAAATGAGCTGCTTAGACAACAACTACAATTACAGGGACAGAGGAAGGAAGACAAGCCTCATATCTTGGAAGAACAATAGCAACAGGAGGAGCCCACAACAGCCAAAGATACCCCTGATGAATAAAAGAGAAAGGAAGGGATGCAGACTGAAATTGAGACACTGAATCAACAGCTACAGGAAAAAGAATTGGAGACACAGTCTCTAAAACAACAGGTACAAGAAAAGGAGGCCCAACTGACCTACATGGCCAGCTGGGTAATGGAAGCTCTGCAGTGTAGGCAGCCTACCAAATCCTCTGCCCTATACCTCAAGGAATAGTGGCTACAGTTTCATATCAATACCTTGGCCCAAAGGGGCATCACCCCATTCCAAAATTATCATCAGTTTGCAGCTCTATGTGGTAGTAGTTCATCTGAGGATAGGGCCAAATTATCAGAGTTCTACTTGCACAACTTCGCCCTTCTGAACATGAACGCATGGGATCCCAACACAGTGATAGGAGATGTCCAGCTTATGGCCATGGCCTCTTGGATGAGCCATGAGGAGAAGAGAGTAGCAGAGGTCCGCAATATCGTAGGTAGAGAGCTCAGTGAGCCACTCATGATTAGAGCAGAGCCAGATGACCCCTCAGCAGTGATAAGCGCCCACCAGCACTTGGCCAACAGTCCTCAGGATCTACCGGAATACATTGAGCAATAGGCTCAAGCCATTGCCCACTTTGAGGACATGGAGAGACTGTTGGGAGAAAACTGCATGCATGCCTGCACAAGGCGGTGGAACACACTGCCTCACAGCTTGAAGATAAAAGAATACCACTCTCCCACCAGGATGAGGGAAGCCTTGGCAAGGGTACCTCTCTACAAATAGTTGATGTAGAATTTGCAGGCCAATTGGATTGGCCTGAAATTTAGTCCTCCTTTACTTTTGGGATTGCTAGAAGGAATGAAGGAAGAGGAGGAAGCTAGAAAATGGGAGGAAGTAGAAAGGAAGGCAGGATTCCACGACCGGGAAGAGGATATCACAGTAGAGGCCTGGGACGTGAGGGAGGTGATCAAAGCCAGAAAGGATGATGAGCTAGACTAGTTGCTCAGAGGATGAGCAACCCATTTAGCAGGGGGGTGATGATGAGCCCCGAATTGGGTAGCTTATTGGGCTCATTTTGCCTAATTATCCTTGTTCAATCCTCCATTTTCATAGATTATGCATGTTTTTCTGGTATTTTTATGTTATTTGAATGAATAAGGGTGGTCACTCTACCAAGGAGGCTAATACGTGGTCATTTCAGGTTTTTTGGACAAATTTGGGAGCAAAACCAAGCAATTATGGCCCAGGTGACAGCCAAGCTTTAGGTGAGGATTCGTAGGGAGGTTGTCTGTGGCATTAAGTGGCCCTTACTCAAAATCTCCACCCTCAACTCCGAGCTCAACAGGCCACCAAAACGAGTTCTAAAGGTAGCCAAGCAGCTTTGGGAAGAGTAACTGTTTACTAGTAGTTGGAACAGTCAAGTCCCTTGAATTTAGAAGGGCTGCTAGCCCCCTCGTATTATATAAATAGGAAGGCCTCAGCATTCGTAGTTTACTTTTGGAACTGTTGGTATTTGCACTATAGTGCTGTCCTTTTTTAGCTCGTTTTTCTTAGCTACTCCTGTACAACTTTCTTGTGATGATTATTTTTGAGTAATGAGAAGCAACTTTACTTGGCATCAGATCTGAGTTCTTTATAGGAGCTTGCAGCTCTTGGGGTTGGGCCCAACCCGAGTGCTAAGGCCTCCTTTATGTATTGTTATTTGTTCTTTATGTATTTGCAAAATCATTTCTCTTAAGCAGATTAAATCTTGCTAATTAACTAGGTCACTGTTAATGGTTAGAAAGACTTTTGATGCTCAGATTTATTTGATAGGTTGTTAACAGGGAAAAGCTTCAAAAAAGGTCCATCAAACATCTCTGATTTCGCCTCTCCCTCAGTGGGATCAGGAGCTGGGATCAGGGTGACCTTGCTGCCCATAAAAACACTGATTTTGATTTGCCATGCAATCACTAGTGTTTGATTTTCATTTGTAGAAGTTGGTTACAAGTTTATACTTTTGCTTTCTTAGTTGCATGAGTTAGCATACATGGTTTCATTACAGTTCAAACTTCTGTTCATTCTCTTTACTGACAGCTAGATCATATTAGGTCAACGTGACTAGGTCTTTGATTTTACAAGTCTTCATCAGTTCAGTTGGAAAAACGACTTGCAGAGCACCTGTACCACTTCTCTACCTACCCATACTCCATCAAACCCATCTGCTCCATCCCTCAGCTCAACTTCTAGCCTTAATTTTTCCATTTGCTCACATAACCCTAGTTTTTGTGCATCATTGCTTCAGTCCTCCTTGAACAAATCCAGCCATCTCCATCTTTCCTCAAATCCATCCACCAAGTCTTGGACCACCTCCAGCCCTTATCCTACCTCCATACCCACTCCTTCATCTTTCTTCATCCTCCAAAATCCCATTCCTGAACATCCTGTAGAAAAGTTCCAGACATCCTGTAGAAAATCACAGACCTCCTGTAGAACCCATGCAAAGTTCCTGTAGAAGCTCACGAATGAGGTTTCTTGATAGCCAAACTCTGTGAAACTCTCTGGAAGGGTGTTAGGGACCCCTTAGGCCGTTTCTGAACCTTCCCGACCTTATCCAAGCATTTCCTCTCACCAATCCACCTCTGCACAGTCAAAATAGTCAAATCGCATGCATGATAATTCTGGCAACTTATTCAAAAATACAAAAAGATGTTTTTTTTTTAGATGTTACTATAGAAGTATCTTAGATACATGTATTTACCTTCCTAGAAGTCAATGGAATTTCTTTCAATAGCTTGCATCCTCTTTCTTGCATCGGTAGGGATAGCTGGTAAAATTAGGGTTTGCTAGGGTTTACGCTTCCTTTCAGCTTTCCAATTTCTTTCTGCAAGTAGATCAGCCTTCTTTAAGTTAGCTTTCATCCATCAGCTAAAAAGCTTCTTCTCAGAGCTCATAGAAGTTGGCTTAAGCTCCTAGCGGACTTGTGTCAGTTGACCAAGTGACAGCTGCGGCAAGAGCTAGTACTTGTGCATACAGCATCGTCGCTTCCAAGTTTGTTATGAACTACCGGGTTGATAAAAGTAAAGAAGGGAGTCCCAGGAGTTGCAGCATTATTTCTGCAATACTGGAGCTCACAACAAAACTTGCATCTTTATAGTTGTGATTGGTAGGCTTCCTTGTTGCAATAATTTTGCTTTCAATTTTTCTTGCCAACCTAAATGCCTTCTCCAATGAATCAAGTTCCCAAAGACGAATCTCATGTTGGATGTTGTCCTTTAAAGTCCCTATGAATACGTCAATCCTATGCTCCTCTGGAATATCTTTTAACCTTATATTCAATTTTTTGGAATTCCTTAATGTGCTCCACCATTGAACCCTTTTGTTTGAGATTTATCAATTGACTAAAAAAGGTGTTTCTTTTTGTATCCTCATAATGTGCTATCATTTCTTCTGTAAAAATTTCTCAAGTGAAAATTTTTTACGAGAGAAAATCCATCGATACCATACAAACTGATTGGGTTCCAAATATAAAGTCGCAATGTGTACCTTTTGTGTGTTTTGCACATTATGGAGATCGAAATATTGCTCCATCTGTAGTATCCATGTTACGGGATCCTTGCCATCAAAATTCCTGATATTGATATTTGGAACATGGCAGGTCTTTAATCCAATATTAAAGTCGATGAAATCATGACTAACATTTCTTTTGTTCTCATCATGAGTTTCCTCTACTAATTTTTTCACCATTAAGAAGCATTTCTTGTAGCAACTTTCCCAAACCTCCTTTCAAACCTTCCATGTCTTTCTTCAAATATTCAATGTTTATTTCTAAACCATACATATTATATTCCATTTCATCCATATTAGCTTCCACACCATTCTTTTTAGCTTCCATGTCTTTCTTTAAACCATCCATCTTAGCTTCTGTTACTTTTTATGAGAGTGAAATTTGTTGCACTTCGTCTCATAATTTTGATATATGATGTTGCACTTCTTCCTCTTCTTCATGAGTCATGCTAGAGATTTCAGGTTGCTTACTAGGTGTTTCTATTTTCTTTATTTTAGGCATCAATTAATGATGAATATGCTTCATTGTGCCCTTTGAATCACTTCGAACAAAATTTTCAAACAAAACTTATGCAATTTTTTTAAAAAGACTACACACATTTTTTCTCTTTGTAGGAACTCAATATTGAATATGTTGTATATATGTAATTTCATATCTCCAAGGTCTAAAATTGCATCATGTGGTAGCCCTATTCATCCGCTTCCCAACCCCACCATTCTGATCTAGATTTGATTCTCCAAGAACTAGTTATGTCAAATCTCCCACGATGACCTGAGTCATTATAGACTAGTTCAGTAGAGCAAACTTGTATGAAGTTCACATGTCATTGTTTCAACCTTCAGACCTGAAAACAATACATAGAAAACTACAATCCATCTTGTTTCTATAACTATTTATGAAATTTCAATCTGATTCTTAGAGAAAAAGTTACAATGATTTTCCCAAGGTGACCTGTTTGAGATCAAATTCAAGAGCCTACCCTCAATTCATATCTCCAAACGTATAGCGATACAAGATCTTAAATTTGGTCCCAAGGTTCAACACGATTTCAGCTCAAATGGGTTTTAATTTCTACTTCTGAAGCTTCATAGAAAAAAATTAATAGCAAACATGCCATGATGACTTGTTTGAAGCAACGAAACCCTAGAATCCAAAGCTCTAATACCAATTGTTATGCAACAACTCACAAAATTGAACAATGAGATAGATCAATAACTTCAAAATTAGCCTATTAGGGGGGGGGGGGGGGGGGAAGCCTCCTTTACATTACACAAATAAATAATTCTTGGATGATACACATGACAAGACCTCCTTTCTATATATAGGAGTCTAAGGGGTCACAATATAATCAAAGCCGACATAACAATAATAATGTAAGGACATAACAATAGAAATAGTGGGCTTCTATGGGGCACAATAATAACAATATGGGGACAACATGCGCACAAAAATAACAATAAGAGGCTACAATGACAATAATAATAAGGGAATACACAAGTATTATAGGGACCTAACACTTAGCACATATTGTGTTAGTACAATTGTCTTAAAACAAAATCATTCCTTCATGCAATTTTATAGACACATACTCATATTATGCAATTAATCAAACATTCAAACAACTTGTAAACATGCCATGTTATAATAACAAAATAGATGAAATAATCAAACTCATACCTCAATGTATCTCAGGGGAGGCTATCACATCTACACCAGTCAATCCAGATTAGTATGACACAATATCACAAACATATCAACTCATACCTGAATATCATACCCATCCGCACAGGCCAATCCAGATTAGCATGATACATATAAAATTAAGATCTTAACTATAATGACCATAATAATCATTCATATGACTGCAAAGTGTATGACAACAAGTTACTACCATGCATGACTATCTGACACATGTGCCTAAGACCACTTTGATCAGCTAGCATCTACCATGCATGTAACCAAACAATGATAGAATGACAGGCATGCATATAACCACATTATAAAAATAATGACAACAATGTACATAACCATAATGCTCATAAAAACCATTAACCAACATACCTGCATGCCCAATATAAACATGTATGACGATTTTCTCTTACCCTGAGGTCCAGTGTTGCAACCTCGCTTTGATAATATACTTATCCTGCTCTATCTTAGCTAGCATATCAACATCATGATGACCCAAACTACAACAATTATTATCACAATGCATGCATAACAATCACATAGACAACTAACATTCATGTATGACAACCATATTTTTCCCATCCATTCCAAGTATTTGAACCATGCTGTGATACCAATCTGTAAGTCCCCTCCCACATTTACCCATTTTCACCATCTTTTCGGGGTAAACATGAGATGTGGGATACCATGACATGACTCAACCTCCTAATTATAGTTAAGGAACTTGAATTGACAAACTACAACCTTACTAACCTTCCTCATGAGCTATAGGACACCGAGGAGCTAAACAACCATTCCCGGTGCCCGAATCCTGAGCTGAAATTCCTTTTTGCTGAAATGGGCTCTTAAACACATGCATGAAGAGGCCTCCATGTGGTTGAGGGCATCCATCTGCATGCATAAGCCTACCAGGGTTAAGTTTTGACCCAAATTCCTTGGTTCAGAGGCTGCGGTTCCAGATTCTGATCCTAAATTCTAGGTCAACCTCCATACCACTGCCTAAAGCTTCTTAAGACTTTCTAGAATGATAATTAACTCATTAACAGGGCTAAATATACAAATTTTAATCACAAAATTGACCTAACCAGGCTTAAACATAACAATCATTTCGTCAAACATATTAAGAACATGTAATGTATAGGTCATGAATGCCTACCTGAACAAGCAGTTTAAAACTCATTTATGAATCATCAAGAATGTATAATTCCCTCTCATAATAGTTGAAATGACATATGTTAGCTTATGCATTCAATAACCAGTCATCAACAAATCAAAACATGTTAAGATCCATGGCTATAACTTGTTAAGATTCGTGGCCAGAAACCATGTTTATAACCAACATATAACCAAAATAATAGCCATGATAGAATAAGCATCAAAGCCACATAATAACAAGTAACAATACTCATGAAATACAAGAGGAGAAGAGATCTTATTAACATATTCAAAAGCCAACCATGTCAGGTAGTTCGACATACCACCTAACCATATATTGGGGTTGAACCAAATATTTCTTTCAACTAATCACCCTTGTGTCATATTCCAAGCATGAATGTGGGACTGAAGACAAAACAACCAGAGATTCTAGGATATTAAACCACCTCCACCCTCAAGATTTATCGCAATCCCACTAAAACTGGTCAAGGGATCACTAGGCCCAAAACAAAACATAAACATCTAGAGCTTCTCGAAGATTAAACCACCTCCACTCTCAATATTTACCGCAATCCCACAAAAAAAAGTCAATGGATTACTAGGACCAAAACAAGCTTGGATGGCTCAAAATTTCTTTACCAATACCTTGAGGAATTTTTCCATCTCCACCCTCAAGCTTTATTGCAATCTCGCCAAAACTGATCAAGGGATTCCTTGGCCCTTGGGAATTTTCCTAAGAGAACCTCACCCGATTTTAAAACAATCTGGCAATCCAAAGCCTAATAGAATGAAATAACCCCATCACACCATGGTTATTCTAAAATCAAAAGACGAGGTTGAAACCACTGTCACACCTGGAAAAACCCATGCCATGTCAACAAGAAAACCAAATGCACAAATGCATGTACCATGCATTCTCAAACTAGCTAGGAAATTGCACATGCAACTTGTTACTTGCAATTATTTTTGTTGAAGCTACTTGATCCAACTTTTCCTTGCTTGTTTTCTTCCTCATATTGGTTCTCTTTCTCTCTAAAACCAATTCCAAAGCCAAACATACAAAAAAATCAAGTGACAAAATCCATGAATTGATCCTCAAAATCCCTTTTATCATTGAGGCCTTTATTTTCTTCATTTTCCTTCAATTTTCCTCTCGTGAAAATTTGTGACCCTTCATCTCCCTTTTCTCCTTTTTCCCTTTATTTTCATTAACAAAATACCAATTAATGTCTCTTTTCCTTTCCAAATCCTTTATCAATGTCTTTGCCAGTTTCCTTAGCCACTTATAAATTGAAATGAACACTCACTAGGATGTTTTAACCAACGTTCAACTTGGAATACCTATCCCATGACCTTGGTCTTATTTTTCATTTATTAACTTTATTACATGAAATTTTAACTGGGGTTGTTACAACCATGGGCCATTTTTATTTTATATTTATAAGGTTATCTTATTTATATTTTTGTAATTTATTTTGAGCTAGTTAAAATTTTTACATTGCAATAATCTTTTTATTTAACTTTATATTTATTTTTATGTAATTTTACTTAGTCAAAATGTTAAACATTACATTACAACATCTCTACCCCACTGAGATAGAAAGCATCTCTTGACGCAATGAGGAAAATTTATATAACTCATCTATTTTTTTCAATGGGATAGTTAAAGATAATACTAGTCGATTCATTATACACCTTTTTCCTTATCATCATTCTTACATAGAAGTAGGGTTTAGGTACCCTTATTATTATATCAAGAAATCACTATGAGGTTGTAATGTTGTAAGGTTGTAATGGTTGTAATGTACCCAATACCCCCTCTCAATTTTTGAAGATATGGGGTATTTCTTGAAAATAAAAATAAAAAATCCATTTATCTTCTTTTTAACAATACTATACCTTATCAATACCATATGTCCTATTGATATGACATTTTCTTCAATTAATTATTTCCAATAAATTAATTAAAATAACATAATTTTCTTCTATTAATTATTTCCAATAAATTAATTAAAATAGCATAACTAGTTGAAGATAAATCTTAATTCTTGACATGTGAATATTATTATGAATCTTTTAGCATATTTCATGGAGATAAAATATTTGCTATCTATTTAATAATTACTAAAAATTGAATTAAAATTGTAAAATATACATCAATGTAATAATAACAATTAAGCACAAGCTGGTTTTTGCTTGATTTCCTTGGATTCCTCTTGATGTCTTATTTTCTTTTTTTGTTTTTGTATTTTTATTCTTTTTCGATTCATTTCTTTCCCTTTTTAGTTAATCTTCCTAATAATTCTTTTTTTTCTTTAATTATATTTAACTAATCGTAGTTTTATTGTTGATTATTCTTATTATCAATTATTATAACATATATCTATCCTCTTTTCTAACATTTTTACTCCTTTTAAATTTATTATCTCTTTGATATTGAAAATAATTCTTAAATTATTAAATAAATATTTTTTATTCAATTAAAATGAAAATAAATAACAAATTATTAAATAAATTAATATTTTATGCACTTAACTAATTCCTAATTCATAACAACTTTCACTCAACGGCTAGTTCATAATCGTTATCTCCACTCTAGGATGCATCTCTGCTATTTAAACAATTGGGAAAAATGGTTTTTTCACCATTGTCCTAAGGATGAACCACATTAGATCATTCAAAATGGCTATCTCCAGGCCAAGATGCATCTCTGTTATTTAGACAAGTGGGAAGATTGGTTTTTTCACCCTTATCCACAGGAACCACATTAGTTGGTTTGAAATGTCAACCAAAATTCAATAATGTGATTAATCTGAAAGACATTCTCTTATCAATATGGATCAAAAATCTTAGATCTAACAATAATACTTATTATTGATAGATATTAATTTATGATAAGCATCAAAATACTTTAAAAATGATACCAAATTTTATTAACTTTTCACTTTAAAAATGATAAGAAATGAATAATTATAGTCCTCCTGGATGGGTAAATATTATTTTACAATGAATGCAATGTATAAGAAAATATTTTATGAACCTAAGACTAGGTCTCCTTTATGTGTGTTTGTGTGTGTGTGGGAGATAAACTGTACACTTATAATACAATAAGACTATGAAAGGGTCTAGCATGCATAACATTATAAGAATATAAATGAAGTAACTCAATATATAGGGATTAATAAGGAATTTTAAGGTTAACATGGGGCTTATATAGGGATTAACATATTAAGTTAGTTCAAGGTCTATTTTATACATATGTTAATTCACTTAGGGCTCTGGGTTCACTTTGTTAGCTAAATCATGATCCATTTTGACCATAATGTCCTTTGAGATCCCCATCAATGGTTCAAAATTTATTTTTTTAGGCCATCTAGGGTTCTCAAACATGGGTGTCCGTTGTCATCCATAGTGTTTCTAGTAGTAGCTAAAGGATTGTTAACGGGGCCTTACTAGAGAAAAATGGTTTGGAAGTATCAAAGGTATAAATCTTGGCAAAAAATTTCCACTTATCTCACTTTCTTTATCTTGATGATGTTCTCTTATTAAGTGATGGTTCAAGAAGGGATGTTACCAGATTTAGTAAAATTACTAGAGTTTTTATTTATATATTACTAGTACCAACTTAGATCCATCTTAACTCTGAATTGACCGAGCATTGAGAGGGATCAAAACTCTTTTTTACTCTAAAAGAGGCTTGAATATCAATTGATTTGATACATCTCGTTGCTTGGTAGATATAGAGTTAATATGGATCTAGGATTGTTTAATTCCCCACTTTAAATAGGCTACATTCCACATGAATACCATGGGTTCTCATGGGTCAATACCATTGTAACCCCCTTCCCATATTTACCCATTTTCACCGGATTGTCAGGGTAAACATGATCTGAGAGTTAATATGACATGACTCAACCTCCTAAGTATAGTTAAGGAAGTGAAATTGAAAAACTACAACCTTATTAATATTCCTCGGGATCTATAGGACACCCGTGAGCTAAACAATCACTCCCAATGCTGAAATCCCAAGCTCAAATGCCTTTTCGTTGACCTGGGTTCTCAACCGCATGCATGAAAATGCCTCCATGTAATCAAGGGCCTCCAACTACATGCATAAACCTATTAGGGTGTGGTTGTGACCCAAATTCCTCAGTTCAAAGGGTGTGGTCTCGAATTCTGAGCCTAAATTCTAGGTTAGCCTCTAGACCACTACCCAGAACTTCCTAAGACTTTCAATAATGATAAATAATTCAATGAAAAGGACAGACATACAAATTTGAATAAAAAACTTGACCTAACCATGCCTAACCATGATAGTCATTTCGCCAAACATATTGAGAACATGTAATCTATAGGTCATGAATTCATATCTTAACATAGGGGTCTGAAACTTATCTGATAATCATTAAGAAGGTTCAATGTCCTCTCATAATAGTTGCAATAACATATATTATCTCATGCATTCAATATCCATCCATCAACTAATCAAAACATGTCAAGATCCATAGCTAGAACCTGTTAAGAAACCATGTTTATAACTAGCATATAACTAGAATAATAACCATGATAGAACAACCATCAAAGCCACATAATAACAAGTACAACTACTCATGAAATACAATAGGAGAAGAGCTCTTATTAACATATGAAAAATTCAACCAAGTTAGAGACTTTCACGTACCACCCAACCATAGATTGGGTTGAGCCAATTCTTTCTTTCAGCCAATCACACATGTGCCATATTCCAAGTGTGAATGTGGGACTCAAGACAAAATAATCAGGGGTTCCTGAAGATTAAACCACCTCCACCCTTAGGGTTTACCACAATCTTGCCAAAACTAGTAAAGGGATCACTAGGCATAAAACAAAACATAAACAACCATGTTTCCCATATATTAAATCACCTACACCCTTAGGATTTACTGCAATCCTGCCAAAATCGATCAAGGGATTACTAGGCCCAAAGCAAGCTTAGATTCCTCAAAATTTCTTCACCAATACCTTGAGCAATTCTTTTGTCTCCACCCTCAAGATTTACCGTAATCCCACCAAAGATGGTCAATGGATTCCTAGGCCCTTTGGAATTTTCCTAATACCACCTCACCCAGTTCTAAAACCAGCTAGCAATCCAATGCTCAATCAAATGAAAGAACCCCATCACACCATGGCTATCCGAAAATGGTAAGGCAAGGCTGAAATCACTGTCACTCCTGGAAAAACCCATGCCAATGACAGCAAGAGAAACAAATACATAAATCCATGTATGATGCATTCTTAAACCAGCTAGGAAATCACACATGCAACCTGTTACCTAAAAGTATTCCTATTGAAGATACTTGATCAAAATTTTCCTTGCTTGCTTGCTTCCTCCTCTTAGTGATCTTCTCTCTTTGAAGCCAATTCCAAAGTCAAAATGACAAAAATATCAACTAACAAAATCCATGAACTGATCCTCAAAAGCCTTTTTATCATTGAGGCCTCTATTTTCTTCATTTTCCCTTTAATTTTTCTCTCATGCAAATCTGTGACCCTTCATCTCCCTTTTCTCCTATTTTCCTTTATTCTCATAAATAAAATACCAATTAATGCCTCTTTTCCTTTTCAAAGCCTTTTCCAATGTCTTTGTTAATTTCCTTAGCCATTAATAAACCGAAATGAACACCCACTAGGATTTTTTTCCCAACATTTAGCTTGGAATACGTGTCCCATGACCTTGGTATTATTTTTCATTTATTAACTTTATTACATGAAATTTTACCCACGGTATTGTTACAGAAACCTCCCTTAGGGGAACACCATCCTCAGTGTTCTATGAAATCTATGACTAGAAAACCACTAAAAACTAAAACATACTGCCTAAGAGCTATATAACATAACCTATTGCAATATTTATAATAGCCACTACTGAAATCATGACAATCATACCATTTACTGGAGCTCTGTAACACAACTCATTATAGTATTTACAATAACAACCACATATATACTCATTCACATTTTCTTCAACAAACAAATAACCATATAGTTTTTTTGTGGAGCTTTATAAATCCATCTCAATAAATTACTCACAATAAAATACACATATATACATATGCACATTTTCTCTAACTAGAAAAATAAAAGTATACGATGCATGCATCCGCAACAAGGGAATCCATAGGTGTTACACAACATTTTGTCACTGTCCATGTACTCCCCATCCATGATCCTAGAGGACCTCTACAGTGAACCCCATATGCTTTCCTCTCATGAAGAAACTCCCATTATGTCCCTCTTCATGAGCAGAAGAATTCCCTTTTGCATCATTTCCCAAAAATATTATTTTTACTCCAGTTTACAAGACCAACGTTAATGACCCACGTCCTCCTCATTCGATATGCAAGGATTAAAATTGTCACCAAATCTGATTGGATCAACTGAGCCCTTTCTTAGTCATGTCGATCCTCTTTTGGAAAGTTTTTTAAATATGGAGCCGAAGCTTCCAGCTCTAGAAGCTTCGTAATGAAATTCTAGTAAATGATTAGACCGGATGGAGCTGAGGAGGTCAATTTGGGCTCCTTTACCCTATTAGGATGGAACAAAATCAATATATAAGACCTTCTCCAATGAAGAGAGGAACCATCTCTCATCCATCCAAGCTATATAAAACTCTCTTTTTCCCAAGCAAAAGCTAGTTTTTAGTTTGGAGTTAGAGCTTTTAGGATTGGAATAATCAGCAAGACATCTATAGCTTGAATTTTTCTAGTGCATGTTTGAGGGATAATAGTGTGATTTGGTGTGGTTTGAGACTAGAGGGAAAGAGGCCTTAAAACCTCTATTTTTGGGGTTGTCCATGAAGTGCTAGCAGAAGTGTGGGAACCTGGATACGTCAGAGGAGACCAACAATGTCAAGGCACTGGTTGTAATCTCTTTCTAATTTATATAAATGAAACTATCAATTGATTTCCTACATGAAGTTTCATTTTACATCTTTATGGCTTAATGTTCCTTGACTTGTTAAGTAGGTTGAATACAATATTGTATGCTATTACATTTGTTGTTTGTCATTGTTTTCTTGTTTCAGGTGTTCGAAGGAAGGAAATGAAAGATAGTCGGAGTGAGGAAGAAGGATCATCACCAAGCAGAATAACGTTCTAAGAGGTAAGCCCTATTAATTGATTCTAGCTTAAGGAGATCTTCCATAGATTGTTTGTTTGTGGCTAGACCCACTCTCTCGGGCTAGAGGAATTATTTGTGTCCGCACTTAGAATTTACCTGCATCACAAATTGGTGACCATACTAGGGATCCAATCCTTCTGTTTGATTGATTGTCATTTTATGGTTTTGTGTGAACTTTTCTAGTATCACCATTTCCCTTTAGTGTTCTCTCACTTGTCTGGCTTACTGCTCTGGGCCTGAAATTTACAGTGGAAAGTCTAGTCTTAGCCTTTGATTTTTTTTTTCCTTGAATCCTTGGTCAACGCGTTTTATTTTTCTAACAATCATGCTGATCTGCGCGAGTTTATCAAAAAACGTTGTGTCGACCCTCTTTTGACACATTTTGTCAGTTAGGTAGCTGCGCTGATTCCTGTAGGTGAAGATCAGGGTTTCCCCTAGATCATAAATAGTGTGTTTTTCCCTCTTAATTTCTACGTCTTAGCACATTTTTCCTATGTTCTCCCTGGCTAGAAAGCTTCATTAGCTTGGTTTGTGTGCTTGTTTGGTTTATCCCACCCTCTAATGTGTTAAGTCTGGCACTGTGTGAAGTTCTTTTTTATTTTTTCTTTGAATCCCTCGATCAATGCTACTTCTAGCCTGGCTAGTCACACTGATCATCCCATTAGCATTATTTGTAGTCTAGCTAGTCGTTCCAGTTGTGCTAATCGACGGTAGTTTTCAGTTAGGCTTTCATGCCAATATTGAGTTAGGAAAAAATCAAAATTTCTCCTGTTCCATTGCCAGTGTGTCTTGACCCTCAACTCTCTTCTTCTACCTAGAAGTGACTAGGATGCTTTGTTTGTTGGTTTTTATTGATTGATTGGCTTGAAGTTTCATTGCTTGATTTTTCTGAGTGTTTTGGACGGTTTCTATGACCCTAGGGAATCTATGTCAATTACCATTCATTTGTTTATTTACTCATTGTGTCAAGCTTCTAATTTGCTACTTCAGTTAATCCATCTTTCAATCACAACATCTTCATTACTTCATTTTCAATTGAATGAGTGAAAGAGTCTCATTTGTTCTCTTATTGCGAGTGTCTCTTTTCTCATTCCAAGCAAAAATTACATTACTTGGTTTGTCAATTGAGCATTTATGTGTTTGGTTTGTTCGATTCAAGGAAGAAGTTGATTTTAGTTTCATTTATCATTCTTTGGATTTGATCAATGCTTGTTGTTTGGAATTGAGAAAATTTTCATTAAAGTGCTTCATGTGAAAGATTCATTTTGCATTTTATGAAAATAAGAACATCATTCTAGTTTACTTAAGTGAAAATATTGCATTAGTAGCGCCATTGAGAAGCTAGAATTGCATCATCATAGGCATGGAAATGAAATGGAACCTATTTTTTGTTAAGGGAAGATTAAGTGCATTTAGGACATATATTAGTGAAAGATTTGATTCTTTGATTGTTGCATTGATTTTGTGTTCCCTATCTCTCAATTAGTGTTAACTTTCATCGAAGACAAGGACATATTTTCTCATATAGTTGCATGTAGGAGTTTTGTCAGATGACAATGGTAGGCCCTTGTAATTGAAACCTAATTCAATATCAACCGTTAAAATTTATCGAATTAACCTAAGGAAGCATTGCAACTTAACGCTTACATTTATAGATCTAGGCTAGAGACGTGTTCCAACGTCTTAAAACCTAGTAGTTGTTATTCGCTCTAGCACTAGGCAGCGCTAGTAAGGACTTGTGCTCCCTGTACAGTCATGTATATAAAGGGAGACCCCATTAGGTTGCAATCCTTTATCTATAGGAAGCCGAGTCCGCCGCCATGTAAACATGATACACCGAACACAACATTCAGGGAGATGTCTGCCTGTACTTCTCAGTTCACCAAGAGGTATTCTGTAGTTCATGGTTACTTGATAATCCTTTTGCCTATATTATCCCATGAAGTCATTTGGATCTTTTTGACTCGTTAAATTTAAAAGATCATCAAGCACTTGTCCTTTCAAGCTTGTTAACTCTGAAAGAAGCTAGAGTCATTTTTCGTCATTTTCTCGATGAAAAGCCAAAGTTTTGTTTTAGTGTTTTAAAATTAAATTCCCACTAAATTTTCCTGGAAAAAGTTATCTTCCTTATTAATTATTTGGGTTCGATTCCAATGGAAACATTTCCAGAGTCCACCAGTCAAGGATTCCCCTTGAACGGGAATCTTGGTCCTTTTCCTTCTTTTGGAAACATAGGTACTCCTTATATGGTGACGTTTTCCATCCCTGGGTTAACCATTGGTTTACTTGTTTGGTTATTTTAGACCTTGGTGGTCCCGAGTGTCCCAACTCCTGTCCAAACATCTCCTTCATCGAATCATGACACGATGATTCTAAGGTTGACCCTTGACCTTCTTCCCCCATTTCTTCACCCCCCTCTTCTACTTCGCTTGGTGAAAGTTTCAAATCTAGTAACCAGGAGGCTAAGAAGAAAAAGAAGAAGACGAAGAATAAGGGGTCAGATAAGAAAGAGACCAACCGTGCGGATATTTCTCTAAATGCACCTCCTGTTGAAAAAACTTATGACACTCCAAAGAAGGTTAGATTCCCTTGCAAGATGTGTAAGGGATGTAGGTTTTAACCCCATACAGAAATTACCTGCATACGAATTCTAAAACACAGAAAATAAACAATGAGATAGCATAACACATAAAACACATATACACAGAGATTTTCCCCTGGATCCCAAAACCCGGACTACTAGCTTGATTTTTCATTATATTCCTTTCAATGTTATAATACATATTTATACATGTCGAAGCATCCAATACCATGGACTAAAAACCATCTCGTCCAAAAACATGTGCGAAAATCATGCACAAAACCATAGGTGGGTCTGTCAATCCTAACATAGGGTCCAAAACCAAAATTTTCTGGGGCGTTGCCTTGGACCCCATAAAGTGGGGTTATGGGTATGCCTCAAACCCCCTATGACCCCCCCCCCCCTGCTACACAATCGGTGCAACAACGGGGGCTCCACCCCCCCCCCCCCCCCCCTAACCCCTTGGTTAACTGCATGAGCTAGTCATGGAAAGAATATAACACAACCCAGCATTCTCCCACTTGTTGTTTTCCTTCCACACGGGGCCACAAAAGAGATTACTCATTTTTCCAGCCTTGAAATTCCCATTGTCTCTCTACACCAAGAGAAATTCTTAGAGCTCACAGATTTTGTCAATGCATCTGCAGTATTCTTTAAAGTGTCCACCTTTACTAGCAACACCTTTTTGTCTTCTATCATATCCATCATAAAGTGATACTGAACATCAATATGCTTTGTCTATGAATGATATGCAGGTTTCTTTGCCAAGAAAAATTCACTTTGGCTGTCACAGTCTATCCTTATAGCTCCCTGTACTAACCCCATACTTGAAACAATCTCTGCAACCAAACTGCTTCCTTGCTTGCATGAGTGGCTGCCATGTATTCTGCCTCTGTAGTTGATAGTGCCACTACAAATTGTTTCTTACTCATCAAACTGACTGCACCTCCAAATATGTTAAACACATACCCACTTGTAGATCTTCTCTGATCCAGATCTCCAACCCAGTCCGCATCAACAAAGCCACGAATATCCAACATTTTGTCCAATCCTGATCTTCCTTGGTAGCATAAACCATAATCACTAGTGCCACGCAAATACCTGAAAACCCGCTTCACTGCTATCCAGTGCTCCTTCCCTGGTTTTGAAATAAACCTGGTCAATATTCCCACTGCATGTGCAATGTCTAGTCTAGTACAGACCATTGCATACATCAAGCTACCGATTTCACTTGCATATGGAACACGAGACATATCCTCTTCTCTTCTTGTGTCTTGGGACAGTGTTTAGTAGATAAATTTACACCTATAGGAATAGGAACCTTCACCGGTTTACTATATTGCATATTAAACCTCAACAGTATTGTCTCGTCATACTTCCTCTGGTTTAACCAGAGTTTCCTCTTTTCCTGGTCTCTTTTAATTTCCATACCCAAAATATAGTTTGCAACACCAAGATCTTTCATGTTGAATTTGGAAGACAATTGGGTCTTCAAATCCTGGATAATTTCTTTGTCATTTCCAACTAGTAACATATCATCCACATACAAGACCAGATAAATAACATGGTCACCAATTAATTTAAAATACACACAGTGATCTGCTTTGCTTCTGGTGAAGCCAAGTTCCCGTATAAATGTATGAAAATTCTGATACCCTTCACTGCAAAGCCTTCAGGTTGCTTCATGTAGATCTCCTCTTCTAGATCCCCGTGAAGAAATGTTATCTTCACATCCATCTGTTCTACCTCAAAATAAAAAGCATCATCAATAGATAAAAGTAATCTAATAGAAGTTACCTTGGCAACAGGAGAAAAAATATTACCAAAATCAATTCCCAGCACCTGGGAATAACATTTTGCTACCAATCGAGCTTTGTATTTCTCCACCTTTCCTTCTGCATTTGTCTTCTTCTTGAACAACCATTTGCTGCCAATGGGTTTCCTTCCAGCCGACAAATCCACGAGATCCCAAGCCTCATTTTTGTGCAAAGATGTCATTTCATCCACCATGGCCTCTTTCCAGAGTTTTGCATCCTCTGAATCTATTGCTTCCTTCACAGTTCTGGGATAATCGTCAGTAATAGATAAAGCAAAATTTTAAAAAAAGCAGATGAACTATACCTTTCTGGCTGCCTTCTTTCTCGAGCTGACCTTCTCACACCTAGAGTTTGTAGCTCTTCATCTTCTGATTCCTCCTCTACTGTTGATTCTGATTCTTCCTTCTTTAGCTCAAACTCTATCTTCTCACGTTCCTTTTGTTGGACTTCATGTTTAATAACATCTTTCACCTCTCTGAACACCACATCTCGGATGTACACAACCTTCCTTATTGCTGGGTTCCAAATCTTATAACCCTTTGAACCATTCTTATACCCACTAATGATGCACTTTTCATATTTACTATCCAACTTGGTTCGTTTCTCCTTTGGAACATGTACATATGCATCACATCCAAATATCCTCAGATGTGAAAGAGAGGGTTTCTTACCAGTCCATACCTCTTGTGGAGTCTTATCCTCCAACGCTGATGAAGGTGATCTGTTGACCAGGAAACATGCTGTCTCCATCGCCTTTGCCCAAAATTCTTGTCCTAACCCGGCACCACTGAGCATGCTTCTTGCCCTTTCCATCAACGTCTTGTTCATTCTTTCTACAACTCCATTTTGCTGAGGTGTATATGGAGTAGTCTTCTACCGTGCTATACCACACTTCTTACAGAATTCTTCAAATTCCTTACTACAAAACTCTCCACCGTTATCTGTCCTTAGCACCTTTATCTTCTTCTCTGCCTGATTTTCCACCAAAGCCTTAAATTCTTTAAACCTGTCAAAGACTTCATATTTCTTCTTAAGGAAATATATCCATGTATTCCTTGAGAAGTCATCTATAAATGATACATAGTACACAGACTTACCTAGTGATGGAACCTTCACAGGTCCAAACACATCACTGTGCACAAGCTCTAATATATGTTTCACACTCTTAACACCAAAGGGGAAACTCACACGATTCTGCTTCCCGTATACACAATTTTCACAGAAATCAAATTCCAGAGAGCTATTACTCATACCTTCTACCATACCTTTACCATAAAGTATTCGAAGGCCCTCCTTTACAATATGTCCAAGCCTTTGATGCCACAGCATGGTCTTCTATCCAAAAACCACTAGATTTTCAGTGCCACTTTCAGGAACCACAGAATTGTTGCACCCATTAACAACAGTGCTACCTTGCAGCTTGTACAGAGTTCGAATCTGAACTCCCCACATCAATACCAATGCTCCCAAACCATCTTGTAGGTGTCTTTCTTGAACACTGTCTTTACACCTGCATCATCCAACTTGCTTATATAAATCATATTTTTGGCCAATGTAGGAATATGCAGAACACCCAGAAGTGTTCTAACCCTTCCACCTTGCAACTTCAACGTTACTTTTCTGTGACCAATGATTCTAGCCTTCCTATCATCCCCTAAGAAGACATCACGACCATCGTATTTCTCATATTCACATAACCACTCTCTATGGGGAGTGAAGTGAAAGGATGCACTTGAGTCAATCAACCATGCCTCATGATCTACATGTGTACTTGAAGAAGCCAATTACACATCCCCACCTTCATCTAAGGTGGTTTTCGCCTCTACAGAAGGAGCATCATTAGATCCCTTTCCTTTATCAGGAGATTTAGATTTACAGGCCCTTTTGTAGTGCCCTTCCTTTCCGCATTTGTAGCACACCACCTTTATAGATTTTCATGGAGATTTAGATCTCCCTCTAGATTTAGATCTCCCACTCGATGACTTATTTTTGTTTCTGTTCTGGGACCATCCTCATACAGACAAGGTATCACCATTCTGGCTCTCCATATTTTTCCATCTCATCTCCTCCATCAGCAAGGATGAGACTATTTCATCAAACTACAAGGCAGTTGCATTGCTACCTATTGCCATAACTAGACTATGCCACGAATCTGGTAGAGAACACAACAAACTGATGCACTTATCATCATCTAAAATTTTAATATGAATAGATGCTAACTGACTTACCACGGTATTAAATGCATTCAGATGCTCTGTCACCGAGTCTCCATCTTTCATCCTCAGGTCATACAACGTTTTTTGCAAGAACAGTTTATTCACCAGAGACTTAGATTGGTACAATGTCCCTAACTTGTCTCACAAAGCCTTCACCGTAGCTTCCCCTGATACATTCAGCAATACTAAATCTGAGACACACAATTGTATTGTGCTTTTTGCCTTCTGATCCAACCTCTTCCATTCTTCATTGGACACTCCCGTTGGTTTAGTACCCAGATCTACTGTGATCCACTGATCTTTATCCACCAACAAATCCTCCATCTTGAGTTTCCACAACTCAAAACTTTGGCCATTAAATTTCTCGATCTCTATCTTTCCACTGCTCACCATCTTCTTTTACCACTAGAATCGATCTCGCAAATATCCCATTGAACAGGGTCTACCACAGGCCCGAGCGAAACCCCTCAGCAACAAAGGCATCCCCTTGAAGTGAAAACAGCTCTAATACAAAATGTAGGTTTTAACCCCGTACAGAAATTACCTGCATACGAATTCTAAAACACCGAAAATAAACAATGCGAGAGCATAACACAGAAAACACATATACATAGAGATTTTCCCCTGGATCCCAAAACCAGGACTACCAGCTTGATTTTTCATTATATTCCTTTCAATGTTATAATACATATTTATACATGCCGAAGCATCCAATACCATGGACCAAAAACCATCATGTCCAATACCATGGACTGAAAACCATCGTGTCCAAAAGCATGTGCAAAAATCATGCACAAAACCATAGGTGGGTCTGCCCATCCTAACATAAGGTCCAAAACCAAAATTTTCTGGGGCGCTGCCCCAAACCCCATAAAGTGGGGTTACGGGTATGCCTCAAACCCCCGGTGACCCCCCCTGCTACACAATCGGTGCAACAAAGGGAGGTTCCCCCCCCCGCTCTAACCCCCTGGTTACCCACATGGGCTAGTCATGGAAAGAATATAACACAACCCAACAAGGGTGACCATCTCCTTCGAGACTGTCCTGGCATTCCTAGAGTCTTAGAGGTATGGTCTCAAAATCTAGATTGACCATCCCCATCGACCTGTGGATATCATGTCGATGCTACACCCTTGGCTAGTGATGGTATGAAGAAGGGAAAGATTAATTTCCCCTATAGATTATGTGAAGGAGAGAATATTCTTCACCTCTATCCTCTTATGGATAAAGCTTCCAAAATTTTGGAAAACCTTACAGCTCCTCAACCCCAAATTCCAATTGGTTATCAGAGGCCTTTTTTTGACCCTCTCCCTATTGGTAAAGAGATTGACTTGGATTCATCTCTTGCCCATCCTACTCTTCCTGAGCGTGACTCTCTTGTGTCCGTTTCCGACCAACCTTTGGTTGAGAAGGGTGTCGACTTGGCTCCGCCTTCAGTTGTTCACTCTATTTCGGAAGAGAGTGGTGATCATACTGCTCATGTTCTTCTCATCTCCTCATATTCTCATGAATCGAAGAGTGACCCTGATGCAGGAGCATCCAACACTCTTCATTAAAGAAGGAATCCAAAGTGGAGTACGAGAGGACGTGGAACATTGAGCTAAACAGGGGACAAATTTTGTTTAAAATAGAGTAAATGATGGAATGGATAAAAGTCTTGAGAAAACTTGATTTAATGTAATCTGCCATATAAATCCATATAGTGAGCTGTAGAGAGAATTAAGGGTTGTTGAGTGATTTTCGGAAAGGAAATCGTGCATCTTAAATGATCCACGACTGTTGTAATCTCTTATAAAAGAGAGTTTGTGTGCATGAGAGATAGATACAGAGGACTAGTAGAATTTGTGTAAGCTGAGAGTGATCAAAATGTAGTCGAGAGGAGAACTGTGACTAAGGCCAAAATGCCTTAGCTTGTAATCATACCGTATATAATAGAAAAGTGTGTTTTCAGTGTGAAATTGTGCACTATGTGTTGTCTTTTAAAACAGTCTGAGTATGCATGTTGTAGTATTGATCGACCATTGATCACTACGAGGATCGATGGTGATCTAAAGCTAAAAAAATTAATTGTTATGTCGTGTGTGAAATGGAATATGGTAGAGGAACTGTGCTTTAAGCGCAGAATCCATCAAATGGCAGATGGAGGAGAGAATGCACAGGATTCGTTGGATCTCATAATTCAATGGAAAGTAATGGCAGAAGATAATCGGTGAAGAGCGGGTTTTAAATAGTGGAAGTGGTATTTCGAGCGGCCTAAAACCCGTAAGTGGTATTGAAGGGTGAGCACTCGATTCCACTTATCAAGCGACATGTAGTAACGAGGAGGAGAGAGGAAACTGCTTTTTGCGCGATTAATCCTCATGCACTTTGCTCACCCGAAATCGATGTGGACCGTTGGATCCACTTAGCACAGATTGATGGTGGAGGATTGAAATGCCAGTTTAAATATTTGGATTGAATATTGACCATTGGATCCAGCAATGAAATGGATGGCAGAGATCAGTTTGATCGGCGATTGGAGAAAGGAAAGTGCAACAGAAAGGTGATGGGCTGAGAACAGACCCGACGATAAATATAGATGTGGGCTTATAGATTTTGAAGTTCGGCTTATGTGTTTGGGCGTGTTGTTTCCCATGTAATCCTGTGTATTTCCAATAAAGTGTTGTGGTCCCGATTTATAAATAAAAATCTGAATAAGTGTATGGTCCTAGTCTTAAGGCCAAAGTGCTATCTAAACGCTTCCGATAGGTTTGTGGGCCATAACCAATAGGCCTCAAGATCAAATTTTATAAAGAAAGGGGAAATTGGTTTACCCCAAAATCTCCTTTCGTCATTTGGTATCAGAGCAGAACAAAGAAATTATGTTTGAAAGTTTCTTTGAAAGAATTTAGAACAGAGATATGTGGAAAGATGTGTATGCAGGCAAGGGAGATCAGATTCTAATCTAATAGTTAAGTGACCAGAGTAAAGCTGGGAGATTGCAAAAACATAAAGAATCCACAACGATGTTTTGAAGAACGAAGATTCACTCGAATGTGAAGAGTGGATGGAGACTACTTGTGAAATCATATAGGTATTGTTTTATTTAACTCTGATTTGAGTTTTGCTGGATTAAAAAATAGATTGAAGATTGACAATTGCAGCTAATGAAGTATCTCAACAAAAGAAGATCAAGCCTTAAGAAGCAGTAATGAAGGAAACTGTTAAGGATTTCTGAGTGGAAGAAAACTCAGCAAAGGATAAATTGTTGCTGATAGTTAAGCTTTGCCAAGATAAATCCAAAATATTAGAAGAAAGAATCAGATTCTAAATCTGATTTACAGTAGCTGAATATTAAGAATTTGTGTAGTGGGAGCATAAAGATATGCTAAAACAGATTTGCAGGAGTGGTGAGATCCTGAAGGTAGGTAAAGGTATGCAAATTTTTCTAATGATTAGCAGATATTGAATGAATGATATTTATAGCAAGAATACAGTAGTTAAACTGTAGGAGGGACTTTGTAAGTTCTTGAAGTAACAGAGTTTGAAGATACAGCTGAAGGCTAGTGAAAAGAATAGTCCATTCAAAAGTGCAGGTGAATGGGAGGAAAAGATCAGACAGAGATCTTAAAAGTGAGGTGATATATTCTTATTTTAATTTGAATTGAAGATTGGAGAGTTGTGGTCTTTATATTGATGCACAGGTAGCAATAGAGGAAGGTGAGAAGATTGCAACAACCTAGAGCGAGGAGTGCTCAATTGATTCCAAAGGAAAGAACCAGAGAAATGCCAACAGACTGAGCTCAGAGGAGAGAAGCTTAGTGAGGCATATGTAGCAAGAAGGAGACTTGTTACTGCAGAGGTTGGTTGCAACTCACAGAAGATCATGAAGGCATTTCCACTGAGAAGTGGGTAGAATTGCTAAGGACAAGGAGAAGCATATGACCAAGAGGTGTTTTTGTGCCTCAGGAGTCTGATGCAGGAGCATCCGGCACTCTTCATTAAAGAAGGAATCCAAAGTGGAGTACGAGAGGACGTGGACCATCGAGCTAAATAGGGGATAAGTTATGTTTAAAATAGAGTAAATGGTGGAATGGATAAAAGTCTTGAGAAGACTTGATTTGATGTAATATGACATATATATCCATATAGTGAGTTGTAGAGAGAATTAAGGGTTGTTAAGTGATTTGTGGAAAGGAAATTGTGCATCTTAAATGATCCACGACTGTTGTAATCTCTTATAAAAGAGAGTCTGTGTGTGTGAGAGATAGATACATAGGACTAATAGAATTTGTGTAAGCCTAGAGTGATCAAAATGTAGTCGAGAGGAGAACTGTGACTAAGGCTAGAATGCCTTAGCCCGTAATCATACCGTATATAATAGAAAAGTGTGTGTTCATTGTGAAATTGTGCATTGTGTGTTTTTTTTTAAAACAATCTAAGTATGCATGTTGTATTATTGATTGAAAATTGATCACTACGACGATCAATGATGATCTAAAGATAAACAAATTAATTGTTATGTAATGTGTGAAATGGAATATGGTAGAGGAACTGTGCTTTAAGCGCAAAATCCATTAAATGGCAGATGAAGGAGAGAATACACAAGATCCATTGGTTCTCATAAATCAATGGACAGTAATGGCAGAAGATAATTGGCGAAGAGTGGGTTTTAGATAGTGGAAGTGGTATTTTGGGCGGCCTCAAACCCATAAGTGGTATTGAAGGGTGAGCATCTGATTCCACTTATCGAGCGACACATAGAAACGAGGAGGAGAGAGGAAGCCACTTTTCGGGTGGTTAATCGTTGTGCATGTTGCTCACCCGAAATCAATGTGGACCATCGAATCCACTTAGTGCAGATCAACGGTGGAGGATTGACGTGCTAGTTTGAATATTTGGAGTGAATATTGACCGTTGGATCCAAGAAAGAAATGGAAGACGGAGATTGGTTTGATAAATGATCAGAGAAAGGAAAGTGCAGTGGAAAGGCGATCGGCCGAGAACGGACCTAACGATAAATATAGACGTGGGCTTATAGATTTTGAAGTTTGGCTTAAGTGTTCAGGCGCGTTGTTTCCCGTGTAATCCTATGTATTTCTGATAAAGTGTTGTGGTCCCAATTTATAAAGAAAAATCTAAATAAGTGTATGGTCCCAGTCTTAAGGCCAAAGTGCTATTTAAACGCTTCCGATAGGTTTGTGGGCTATAACCCATAGGCCTCAGGATCAAATTTTATAAAGAAATGGGAAATTGGTCTACCCCAAAATCTCCTTTCATCAGACCCTCCCATCCCAATTGTTCAGGAGAGTCCTTCTCCTATTCCTGCAGGGCATGCGGCAATCATATGATACCCCCACCAAGTAGTTATGTCGTTTCTTTTGATTGGAGTCAATTGACTACCTTCCACCTTCCATCTTATCTTCTTTTCCAAATCACAGTATAATCCTATAACATGGTAGTACATGGCACTATATTAGATGAAAGTGAATCTGTAAACATCATGTCTTCTACTACTTCGCAAGATTTGGGTTCCCGACAGCTTGTGCCTGTCACCTAGGATTTGTTGGCTTTCAACAAAGGAACTATTCAACCCCTGGGGGTCCTTCCAAAGTTCCCCATTACTTTGGGAGGGAATAATTTCTATATAGACGTGATGGTAGTCCAAGGTCCCCTAGATTTCAATCTTCTCCTTGGACGTGACTATGTTTATGCCATGGGAGCTCTTATTTCTTCACTTTTCTGTGTGGTTTGTTTTCCACACGAAGGGAGAATTTTGACTATTGATCAATTGTCATTCATTGGTCACCAGGCACCTCCTTTGTAACCATCTTCCCCTATCGGCTCTTGTTTGCAAGCAATACCTTCCCCTCCATAGGTCAATTATGTAGCTACCCGTTCTGTCTCCGCATCTGCTGATGATCACACAGATGGTATTGTACATTATGTACTAGGGGCATTGGAACCCGATTTGTCTGTGGTACCAAATGACATGTATTCCTCCCAGAGTGTGGTTCTTCTATCTAGTGAATACCTCTTAGGAGCCATGTTCTCTTATGGGTCATGAACAGGCGTCATGAGGATAGTTCCTAGTCTTGCGTCAAACTCGTTAAAAAATGAAACAAGGAGTCATGAGGATAGTTCCTATTCTTGTGTCAACCTTGTTAAAAAATGAAACAAGGGGTGAGAATAGTTCCTTATCTTGTGTCAAGCTCATTAAAAAATGAAACAAGGGGTGTGGGCATAGTTCCTTGTTTTGTGTCAAGCTCATTAAAAAATGAATCAAGGAAACTAAGGATATTTTATTCCTGTATCAACCTCACTAAATAATGAAACAAATGTCCGAGGATAGTTCTTTTACTATGTCAACCTCGTTAAAAAAAGAAGCAACTACCTTTTCCAAATCGAGTCTTTGATTAAGATCTCGTAAAATCCCAGCCGAGTCATTCCGATATGTCGAAAGTGAACCTTCATTCCATCCACCTAGTTGACTGAAATGAAGCTTAGGGGGCATGTACCTCGATTGAGTCATTATGCTGGGGGCATGAAAACTTATAGCAAGCATAGTTTTTCCTTTCAAGGTTGTGTAAACATGAAAAAAAATTCAAGTAGAGTTCTCCATGCTTCAATCTTGTGTAAAAATGAACCCATGCCCAATTTACCTCTCGTGATTTCCATTTTAATCAGCGAAATTTTGCTAGATGAGCCTTGATTGTTTCATTCCATCACCACCATCTCTTTGGCCGATCATATGATTTCACTTGGTTGTTTTTCCTTTCCTGAGGGACCGCAATGATGAGTTGTTTTTGGTGAGTACCGGTATTACAGCAATAATTCTGCAACTCCTGGGGCTTCCTACTTTACTTTTATCAACCTGATAGTTCATAACAAACTTGGAAGCGACGATGTTGTATGCACAAGTACTAGCTCTTACTACAGGATATCACTTGGTCGGCTGGCGCAAGATAACTAGGAGCTCAAGCCAACTTCTATGAGTTTCCAGAAGAAGCTTTTAACTGTGATGAAAGAAAGCTAACTCTACAAAGACTATTCTACTTGTAGAAAGAGAAAGAAGACATGAGTGTAATGCAAACCCTAGCAAACCCTAATTTTTCCAACTAACCCTACTTTTGCAGAAAAAGAGATGAAAACTGATGAAATGAGTGCCATTGACTACTAAAAATGTAAATCACATCTATTCAAGCTATTCCTATAAGAAAATAATAAAATAACATCTTTTTACATTTTTATGTGTTTTATGTGAAATTGTTATGCATGTGATTTTGTCTATTTGTGACTGTGGCAGTGGTTTGGTAGCTATGGAGGGTGGATTTGGTTTTTTCAAAGGTGTAGGTAGGTGTGGAGGGGTCTAAGAAGCCTCTGGTAAACTTCTGAAGACTTCCCCTGCAATCAGACTTTGAAAAATCACTCATAGGAAATTCCACAGGGGGCTGCAGAGGATCTACAGGAGGATGCCGAGAGCTATTTTTAGAGGTTTTAAGCGTGGAAAAATGGTGGGAAAGGGTAGCTGAAGATTAGAGGGATGTGTTGAAGTGTCTGGGGCTTAACAAGGAGGATGAGGGAAGAAAATGATTGTTAGATTTGTTCAAATGACGAGAGGAAAGCTTATGGAAAAAGTGAAGAAATTAGGGAAGATTCATGAAAGACTGTGAATGACTTGTGAAACCTATGAGAAATGAGATGATGTTGGCTACTTTATTGATGTATTTTGAGCTGAGGTGTGTTGTAAGAGATTTGCACATCTAACTACTGAAACTGAGCAAGAAAAGGACTAGCTGCACCAAGAAAATAGAACCATATCTCTTGTTAACCTAATTTTCACCTAGAAACATGAAGTGTTGAACAATACCCTATGAATAGAAAATATTGTAAAGAGATTTATTACAAAAACATGAAACAATCTTGAAAAAATGAATCTGAAGTAACCCTTTAACTTTTCAAATCAAATCATCACACTAGAAATTGCATGGAAGAAGAAAAACTGTGTTTTTGGTGGCAGCAATGGTGCCTTGACCTCAAATCATGGTCCCAGGAAGGGAGAAAGAAGATCAAGGCCTATTTTTGGCCTTTTTGAATCTTATCCCATCACTGTATTAACCTACTTCAGCAATTGAAACAAAAAGAAGCTATGCAAACCATCAAAAGCAACCTATTCTAAACAAGGTAAAATGAATCTATGTAACAGAAATTAACTCATGAACTAAAGAAAAAAAATATAAGTACAAAGTAAGAGGTGCTAGGTAGCTTGGGTTAGGCCCTAACCCAAGAGCTTCATCCCTCTGAAAGAAATCAATGCTGGCTCAGAAAATATGTCATCTCCATTATCAAAATAAAAGTCACATTACATAAACTGTTCACAAAAATAAGCTCGAAAATGAGCTGAACAAGAGCTGCACAAAAGTGCGAAAATTATACTAATAACTAGTTAAACTATTGAGGCTCTAAGCCCCCCTATTTATACAAATGGATTCCCACAACAACCCTCCTAAAATCAAGGGGCTCAGCTTCCCAGAACTAGAGATAGACAGCAGTTCTTCTTGACTTGCTTGGCTGCCCCTTGGATGCATCGATGTGGCTATTTGTGCTCTGAGTTTCTGATGGAGGATTTAAGGTAGGGAGTCATAAATGAGGGGGACACCCTCCTACAAATCCTCTCCCTTCTTTTCCTTGAATATTGGCTGCCAAATGCTCATTAATCCTTTGATTTTGTCCAAAATTGACCACAAATCTGCATAAAGCACACATTAGACTTCATGGCATAATGACTAACCCAATTCACTCTATTAGCATAAATATAATAAAAAACATGCAATAAAATAATGAGAATGGTGGATTAAGTTGAGTTAAGAGGCAAAATGAGCCCATATAATTACCCATTTATGGGGCTCATCAGTTTTATTAACCAGCCTCTTGACCATTGCATGTTTCGAGCAGTTCCACCATTTTTGAAAGTAGTTGCTACTATTTATACCACTTGTTCCTCTAGGATGAGTCACGTTTCAGCTCTTTTCTCGACTCGTAAAACTCAGATTAAAGTATCGCTGAGTATTTTTCCCTTTTTGACTCGTAAAAGAGAATAAAATGGGGCGTTATGATTTCAAGCTCTTTTTCGACTCTTTAAACATGAAAAGATTACCGAGCTCTTGTCATTTTAAACTCGTTAAAGGATGCGAAACATCGTTTACCCAATATACGTTTACCCCTTTGTTGAGCTGGGATGCACTATTTACGAAAAAGTTACTCCTTGACTGAAATGGTCAAGCGGTTCTCTCAAGTATCGTTTTCTACCTTTTCGGGCTCAAAAGACACAAATGTACAAAAAGAAACCATGTGGAGTTTTCTTTTCCATGTCTTTTTTGAATTATCTAAACATGAAAAAGATACCGAGTTACACCTTTTTTAGACACATTAAAATATTAAATGACATTGGATTCGTCACCATGACGATCGTGAGCTTCTCTTTCCAAGGGCTCATTAAACTTACTAGGTCAGATTCATCTGAAGGATTAACTTACAGTGCAAGCATATGCTATCCCCTTCAAGCTTGCGATAAAAAATAATTGGGGTACATGCCAGAAATGGTGGGGGGAAATTCGAAATCCTATCAATCGTGTCAACAACTCACTCTTGAACATGACACTCTCTATTTCATGTTGGGTTGGGATATCCTCACTTCATCATTGACTTTCCTGGGTTGGGCTGTTCACTTTGTGTTCCATTTGATCTCTGCCACATCATCATGACCACCGATCTCATGAATCCAAAAGCTTCAAAATCCCGAAATTGTGTCGCTGATATGTTCAAGAGTTAGTCCCTTTGCATTTACACATATTCTTGATTCTTTGTATCATCTGAACTCATTGTATCCCTTTGTCTCATTTCGATTATGCGGGATACATCATGGCCCTCCTTCGACATGGTCATTTCTTGTCAACTTCATCTCATTATCCAGGAAGCTGGCAAAGAGACTCCCTTCCAGTACCTTAGATCTTCCATGCCCTAATGGCAAGTTCTTTGCACTCGACGAAAAGTGCACGTCATTGGCTTTCGATTGGGTGATTTCACAGGTGTTCAACTTTAGTCCCTTTATTCACATTCCACGGACTGTGTTGCTAGTACCTTGAGAGTCATTTTCATTATTGGTGGATCCTCTCATGCTTGTTAATAGCTTTCATCATTAACCGATAATCAAGCAATTTTCTAGCATGTTCAATTTCAATACATCTATTCACATGTTAGAATTTGTACTTTGATCGAGCTGTGTTGGAGCGCAAGACCCTGCACTCAGATTACAAACGTCTAGGTTGCAAGGAAACGTGACATGACCATGTTGATATACATGTCTCTTTCAGATGGATGGTTGTGATGATACCATGAGTTGTTATATGTGATTCTTCTCATTGTTGGATCACTGCGACCATACCTTAGTTTTTATGATCCTCTCTATTGGATGGTTGTGCACACTCTTTGTTTCACATCGGGTTGGGATATCCTCACTTCATCATTGAATTTCCTGGGTTGGGTCGTTCACTTTTCCTTCCATTTGGTCTCTGCCACATCATCATGAACACCGATCTCATGGATCCAAAAGCTGCAAAACTCTAGAATTGTGTCACTGATATGTTCAAGACTTAGTCCCTCTGTAGTTACACTTACTCTTGATTCTCTGTATCATCTGAAATCATTTGAATCCCTTTGTCTTGTGTCAATGATGTGGTCTACATCATGGACCTCCTTCGACACGGTTGTTTCCTGCCGATTTCAGCTCATTATCCAGGAAGCTGGCCGAGAGACTCCCTTTTAGTACCTTAGAGCTTGCATTGCCTAATGGCAAGTTCTTCGCACTTGACGACAAGTTCACATCATTGGCTTTTGATGGGGTGATTTCATGGGTGTTCAACTTCAATGCCTTTATTCACATTCCATGGATTGTGCTACTAGTACCTTGAGAGTCATTGTCATTATTGGTGGCTTCTCTCGCGCTTGTTAATGATTTTCATCATTGACCGGTAATCAAGCAATTTTCTATCATGTTCGACTTCAATACATTTATTCACATGTTAGAATTTGTACTTTGATCAGGTCATGTTGGAGCACAATACCCTGAGCTTGTAGGTTTTAACCCTGCATAGAAATTTCCTGCATACGAATTCCATAACACAGAAAATAGACAATGCGAGAGAATAACACATATACACAGAGACTTTCCCCTGGATCCCAAAACCGGGTTTACCAGATTGATTTTTCATTATGTTCCTTTCAATGTTATAATACATAATTATACATGCCACAACATCCAATACCATGGACCGAAAACCATCGCGTCCAAAACCATGGACCGAAAACCATCGTGTCCAAAACCATGTGCAAAAATCATGCACAAAACCATAGGTAGGTCTGCCTAACCTAATATACGGTCCAAAAAAGAATTCCTAGGGGTGCTGTCTTCGACCCCGTAGAGGGGGCTACCCGCCCCCCTCAGACCCCTCGGATAAGGGTGGCTGTCGCCCCCCACTGTGTAATCGGCGCAACTACTGGGGGGCTCTGCCACCCTTCTAACCCCTCGGTTAACTACGTCGGCCAGTCGTGGAAAGAATATAATCTAACTCAACATTCTCCCACTTGTTGTTTTCTTACCACAGGGGGCCACAAGAGAGCTTAGTCATTTATCCAGCCCTACAACGCCCATTGTTTCTATACACCAATAGAACTTCTCAGAGCTCACAAATATTGTCAATGCATTTGCAGTATTCTTCAAAGTGTCCACCTTTACCAGCAAAACCTTTTTGTCTTCTATCATATCCCTCACAAAGTGATACTGAAGATCAATGTGTTTTGTCTTTGAATGATAAGCAGGGTTCTTTTCCAAGAAAATTGCACTTTGGCTCTCACAGTCTATCCTTATAGCTCCCTTTACTAATCCCATAGTTGAACACAATCTCTGCAACCAAACTGCTTCCTTGCTTGCATGAGTGGCTGCCATGTATTCTGCCTCTGTAGTTGATAGTGCCACTACAGATTGTTTCTTACTCATCCAACTGACTGCACCTCCAAATACGTTAAACACATACACACTTGTAGATTTTCTCTGATCCAGATCTCCAGCCCAGTCTGCATCAACAAAGCTACGAATATCCAACACTTTGTCCAATCCTAGTCTTCCTTGGTAGCACAAACCTTAGTCACTAGTGCCATGCAAATACCTGAAAACCCGCTTCACTATTGTCCAATGCTCCTTTCCTGGTTTTGACATAAACCTGCTCAATACTCCCACTGCATGTGCAATGTCTAGTCTAGTACAAACCATTTCATACATCAAGCTACCGACTGCACTTGCATATGGAACACGGGACATGTCCTATTCCTCTTCTTATGTCTTCGGACACTATTCAACAGATAACTTCACACCTACAGGAATAGGAACCTTCATCAGTTTACTATCTTGCATATTAAACCTTTATAGTAGTGTCTCGACATACTTCCTCTGGTTTAACTAGAGCTTCCTCTTTGCCCGATCTCTTTTAATTTCCATGCCCAAAATATAGTTTTCAGCACCAATATCTTTCATGTCGAATTTGGAGGACAATTGGGTCTTGAAATCCTGGATAATTTCTTTGTCATTTCCAACCAGCAACATATCATCCACATACAAGACCAGATAAATAACACGGTCACCAATTAATTTAAAATACACACAGTGATCTGCTTTGCTTCTGGTGAAGCCAAGTCCCTGTATAAATGTATTGAATTTCTGATACCACATCCTTGGTGACTGTTTTAACCCATACAGAGACTTCTTTAACTTGCAAGCTACCAGTTCTTTCTTACCCTTCACCGCAAAGCCTTTAGGTTTCTTCATGTAGATTTCCTCTTCTAGATCCCCATGAAGAAATTTTGTCTTCACATCCATCTATTCTACCTAAAAATTAAAAGTAGTAGCAACAAATAAAAGTAATCTAATAGAAGTTATCTTGGCAATAGGAGAAAAAATATCGCTAAAATCAATTCTTGGCACTTGGGAATAACATTTTTCTACCAAGCAACTTTGTATTTCTCCACCTTTCCTTCTACATTTGTCTTCTTCTTGAACACCCATTTGCTGCTAATGGGTTTCCTTCCAGCCGACAACTCCACCAGATCCCAAGCCTCATTTTTGTGCAAAGATTCCATTTCATCAACCAAGGCCTCTTTCCAAAGTTTTCCATCCTCTGAATCTACTGCTTCCTTCACAGTTCTGAGATCATCATCATTAATAAATAGAGCAAAATTTGAACAGAAAGCAGATGGACTATAGCTTTCTGGCTACCTTCTTTCTCGAACTGATCTTCTAACACCCGGAGTTTGTGGCTCTTCATCTTCTGATTCCTCCTCTACTGTAGAGTTTTATTCTTCTTCTTTTAGCTCAAACTCTATCTTCTCAAGTTCCTTTGGTTGGACTTCATGTTTAATAACATATTTCACCTCTCTAAACACCACAGCTCGGTTGTACACAACCTTCATTGTTACTGTGTTCCAAAACTTATAACCCTTTAAACCATCTTTATACCCAATAAAGATGCATTTTTCATATTTACTATCCAACTTGGTTCTTTTGTCCTTTGGAACATGTACATATGCATCACATCCAAATATCCTCAGATGTGAAAGAGAGGGTTTCTTACCAGTCCATACCTCTTGTGGAGTCTTATCCTCCACCGCTGATGAAGGTGATCTGTTGACCAGGTAACAAGTTATCTCCACCGCCTCACCCAGAATTCTTGTCCTAACCCGACACCACTAAGCATGCTTCTTGACCTTTCTATCAACATCTTGTTCGTTCTTTCTGCAACTCCATTTTGCTCAGGTGTATATGGAGTAGTCTTTTTTCGTGCTATACCACACTTTCTACATAATTCTTCAAATTCCTTACTACAAAACTCTCCACCATTATTTATCCTCGACACCTTTATCTTCTTCCCTGTCTGGTTTTCCACTAGAGCCTTAAATTTTTTAAACTTGTCAAAGACTTCAGATTTCTTTTTAAGGAAATATATCCATGTATTCCTTTATAAGTCACCTATAAATGATACATAGTACACAGACTTACCTAGTGATGGAACCTCACAAGTCCAAAACACATCATTGTGCACAAGCTCTAATATCTGTTTCGCTCTCTTACTACCAAATGGGAAACTCACCCGATTATGCTTCCCATATACACAATTTTCACAGAGATCAAAATCCAAAGAGTTATTACTCATACCTTCTACCATAACTTTACCATGAAGTATTCGAAGGCCCTTTTCTCCAATATGTCCAAGCATTTGATGCTATAGCATGGTCTTTTCTCCAGAGACCACTAATTTTCTGCTCCACTTTCAGGAACAATGGAACTATTGCACCCATCAACAACAATGCTACCTTGCAACTTGTATAGAGTTCCAATCCGAACTCCCTCCATCAATACCAGTGCTCCCCGAACCATCTTGTAGGTATCTTTCTCAAACACTGTTTTTAAACCTGTGTCATCCAACTTGCTTACAGAAATCAGATTTCTAAACAATGTAGGAATATGCAGAACACCTGAAAGTGTTCTAACCCTTCCACCGTGCAACTTCAACTTTACTATTTCCACGACCAATGATTCTAGCCTTCCTATCATACCCTAATAAAACATCATCACCATCATATTTCTCATACTCACAGAACGACTCTCTATGGGGAGTGAAGTGAAAGGATGCACCCGAGTCAATCAACCATGCCTCATGATCTACATGGGTACTTGAAGAAGCCAAGTACACATCCCCACCTTCATTTGAGGTGCTTTTCACCTCTGCAAAAGGAGCATCATTAGATCCCTTTCCTTTGTCAGGAGCTTTAGATTTACAGTCCCTTTTGTAGTGCCCTTCCTTTCCGCATTTCCAGCAAACTACTTTTACAGGTTTTCCTAGAGATTTAGATCCCACTCTAGATTTAAACCTCCCACTCGATGACTTATTTTTGTTTATGTTTTGGGACCATCCTCGTACAGACAAGGCATCACCATTCTTCTCTCCATATTTTTCCGTCTCATCTCCTCCGTTAGCAAGGATGAGACTATTTCATCAAATTGCAAGGCAGTTGCATTGCTACCTATCGCAATAACCAGACTATCCCACGAATATGGTAGACAACACAAAAAACTGATGCACTTATCTTCATCTAAAATTTTAATATCAACAGATAATAATTGACTACCACAGTATTAAATGCGTTTAGATGCTCCGTCACCGAGTCTCCATCTTCCATCCTCAGGGTATACATCTTTTTTCGTAGGAACAATTTATTCACTAGAGACTTAGATTGGTACAAAGTCCCTAACTTGTCCCGCAAAGCCTTAGCCGTAGCTTCCCCTGATACATTCAACAATACTGAATCTAAGACACACAATCGTATTGTGCTCTTTGCCTTCTAATCCAACTTCTTCCATTCTTCATCGGACACTCTTGTTGGTTTAGTACCCAGATCTACCATGATCCATTGATCTTTATCCACCAACAGATCCTCCATCTTGAGTTTCCATAACTCAAAACTCTGACAATTAAATTTTTCAATCTCTATCTTACTACTGCTTGCCATATTCTTTCACAACCAGAATCGATCTCGCAGATCTCCCATTGAACAGGGCCTACAACAGGCTTGAGCGAAACCCCTCAGCAACAAACGCGTCCCCTTGAAGCCAAAACAACTCTGATACGAAACGTAGGTTTTAACCCCATACAGAAATTACCTGCATACGAATTCTAAAACATAGAAAATAAACAATGCGAGAGAATAACACATAAAACACATATAAAGATTTTCCTTTGGGTCCCAAAAATGGGACTACCATATTGATTTTTCATTATGTTCCTTTCAATGTTACAATACATAAATCTTAATTCCTGATTTGTGAATATTATTATGAATATTTTAGCATATTTCATGGAGATAAAAAATTTACTATCTGTTTGATAATTATTAAATATTGAATTAGAATTGTCAAATATATATTAATGTAATAATAATAATTATTATGGATATATATTAATCTATGATAAGCATCAAAATACTTGTTTTATTATATATAAAAGTTAATTAAATTATAACTTAATTTTAAATTATTACTAGTAATTATAAAAAAAAATGTATTAGTTAAATATATACACATTTTAAAACACATCTAAAAATATTGTTGAATTGAGGCTTCTGTGATCCATATTAAGTCGATGAGATAATTTTTCGGCGTAAATCACAAGATGCTTCATTTGTCGACGCATTTCGAACCAACTAGTGTGGTGCATCGTGAGGACAAGTTGAATGAGCAGATCAGGCTTTTCATGTTAAATAGATTGAGCAGAAACTCCAACAGCTAAATTCCCTGACCAGGTATCGGCTATATTGATAACGACTAGATTTGGTATGACCATTATTTAATTAAAAAATAACTTAGGTTAGATGAATCTTTATTAAAACAAAAGTAAATGGACCCTTTTTATCAAATTATAATTATAAATATATATTAAAAAATAAATTATAACCTAAAATAATTTACATTAATAGTTAATTAGTTATAAAAGTTATTAAATATATAAATATACATAAATATCTAGATATAATAACTATTCGCATATAAGTCATTGTTCGATATACTAATAAATATTAATAATAAACTAAATTAATAATAGTTATTTATAGAAGTTAGAGTAACTTAAGGTAGAGTAATTTAATTATATTTATGATATTAGAATATATATATATATATATATATATATATATATATATATATATATATATATAAATTTAAATTAAAAGTAAGTTAACCAAGTTATTAAATCTAAATAATAGAATAGTGAGTTATAAAAGCTATAAATGTTAGGGTAATATATAAATGGTAAGTTATATACTTTAATTAAAATGTAAGTTAAAGGGACAGTTTATTTTTAATTCTATATATTAAGATAACTTAAAAAAAAAAATTAATTCCAATTCAATAGTTATTTATAGAAGTTAGTTAAATATATAAATAATAGAGTAATATAAGGGTTAGAAAGAAAATTATCAAAGATTAATTTCATGCTTATTTTTATTTAAGTTAATAGCATAAATAAGAGCTATAACAATACCTTAAACTAGATGAACCTCAAGGACCAAAGGCTCCAAGAAATAGGAAACCAGGAAAAAGACAACGAGAGAAAACAAAACAAAGGGAAGAGAAGGTAGGAAGACCATGACTAGGAGGAGAGGGCTGGAAATTCGCAACTATTGACCTTCCAGTCATCCTCTCTATTGAGATTGTTCGGCCTTTTTTCAATTTCAAGCGCTTCCCTAAACTTTCAGTGATGGAATTGGGACACTCTAGAAATCACACTAGCTTCGTGATGATTAGTTTTCTCGACATGCTCTGCTAAAGCAGAAGACTTGGCTCTCCTATGCCTAAGGTCAATAGCGTGCTCACTAATCCTCTGATTGATGGAGCGACCAGTCTCACCAATATAGGGGGTCCCACAGGAACAAGGAATAATATAAACACCTTTCATGTCCTTGGGGTCGATAGGGTTCTTCACAAATCTGAGGGACTTACGAATGGTATTGAGAGGTCTAAAGGTCGAGGGGAAATTATACTTTTTAAGAATCCTCGCAATCATGTCTGTAGTCCCCTGAACAAACGGAAGATGGACCCTGGGAATCCTCTCCATCTTATCTCTTTTAGCTATCAAATTCTTAGCTGCTATGAGGAAAGCCTTATGTTCCAAGTGCCTACTATAACTGTTCTCAACAAAGACATTAAGGAGATGGGATTTCTCCTCCTCTAAGCTCTTTTCATCAGAGATTCTTAAGGCACAAGTGGCAAGGGTGTTGAGAACCCCCAACTTCTGAGCCGGGAAATGGTGGGAACTAGCATGAAAATATTGCTCCATATGAGTTTTCTTACGAAACACTCGGTGGGAGAAGGAACCATCACTATTCTTAGAGATAAGAATATCAAGGAAAGGGAGGCAGCCATCAACTTCTTGCTCCTTGGTAAACTTAGTTTAGCTTTAATAAGAGCTGAAATCAGTAATGTCAGAAGATCTTTAAATCTTCTCTCTCGCAATCTTATGGGATTGCATTTATATCTTGAAGGCCTATTTTCTACCTTACCAAAGTCGATGCTTGTTCGGCCATTAAGTCCTTGAGGTTAGAGGAACTTCGGAAGCGGAAACAGTCCTTGAAGTTTCAGAAATTAGCTTCGGCTTCTTCTTCAGCTTCCCATAATCGGGTCTCAGCCAGCCAAAAGTCTACGCTCAGGGAATGGTTAGAGTGTGATTTATTGCCCCCTCTTGAGGTTAATGGTAGCTCTGTATGAGCCAGTGCAGAAGCCAGCCCCTTTGGCCAGCACAGTGCGATCGTTTTGTTTTCTGGTTTTCTTGGTTCAGGTGTTACAGAGAGGAGTGATCAATCTGCTCTCTGCCCAGCATTTAATCATGAGGTGCATTCTACCCACAGCTCCAGTAGTGCTCTGCGTGAAGACGCAGCTAGCTCCTGCCCGCTAGTTCTGGTCGATGGACGGCCTTATGATGCCAAGTGTAGTTCCTTTGCAATGAATGGCATGCAGATTCCTAGTGAAGAAATGCTTGAGCGCATGGTTTGTTTGCCTGGTTCATTTCATTCTGAACCAATTCGGAACAACGTGGTCCATGTTGACAGCGCGTAGGTTCGTTTTGAAGGAGTGAGTGGTAGTGTGGAGCACGAGGTCAGGTTACCGGTTTCAGTTCATTTTGATCCATTTCAAAGTGGCAGCTTGATTCCTGTCAACGGCACATAAGTTCCGTGTGAAGGATTGCATGAGAATTTGGAGGGCGAAGTCTGTTTGCCTATTTCGTGTCATTCTGAACTAATACGGATCAATTTGGTTCATGTTGACAGCGCGCAGGCTCCGTTTGAAGGAGTGATTGACAGCGTGGAGCGCGGAGTCAATCTGCCAGTTTTGTTTCATCCAATTCAGAGGGGTGGCTTGGTTCCAGACGGTATGGGCTCAAACCTCCCTGTGCGTTGCTCTCTCAATGATTCTATATCTCGTTTTAATATTATGTTTAATAATTGTAATAATAATAATACTATTAATAATAAGAATTATAATAATATTATTAATAATAATAATGATAATAGTTTTATTAATATTAATAATATGAATAATTATATTAATAGTAATAATTTTAATAATAATATTATTAATAATAATATTAATATTAATGATAATAATAATGTGGGTCTTGGCAATAATAATGTGGAGGATGACGTAACTAATTTTAGTTTGAGGGATAATTATATAGAAAGTAGTAGTAAAATTTTTAATAATAATAATAGGTTAAAAGTTCTTAACAGGTACAATAATTTTAAGTTTATGAAGAATTATAGTGGAGTTGATCCTCCTCCCCCTCCCGCTCATGGTAATAAGAAGGTTGTCAATTTGTCTAGTTTCGTTTTTCCCCCTTTTGTTTTTAAGGTTTTAGGAAAAGGTTTAAATTTTGCCTTGGCCCCTAAGAAGATCCCGATTGATGACATTATTTGTGACATTGAATGTGGGATTCGTGGTCTACCTGATAGTATTAAAAACACTATTAGACAAGATTGTGATGTTTCCCTTAGGAGAGCTAAGTCTCCTAAGAGCAACCTTAGCAGGGACGAATTTGAAGCCCTAAAATCTTTGAATCAGAACAAAGATATTGTTGTTCTGAAAGCTGACAAAGGTGGGGCTGCGGTCATTGTTAACAAGGAGGACTACCACAATAAAATGTTGGAGCATCTTCATAATAGTGGGAGCTATAAGAAGCTTCCCAAAAACCTGTTAAAGAAGATCTCTAGGAATCTGGCCCTTGCCATCAAGTCTAGTTGCTCAGTGGGTCCCCTGCACACTAAACTCATTGAGAGTAATCCTATCACTCCCAGAATCTATGGTCTCCCTAAAATTCATAAGGAAGGAGCTCCCCTTAGGCCCATAGTCAACACCATTGGAGGTCCTACCTATCTTCTGGCGAAGTTCCTTGCCTCGAAGCTTAAACCCTTAGTAGGTCGTACAAGGTCCTTCATTAAAGACTCTGCTTTGTTTATCGAGGAGCTCAAGAACATCAAGTTGGACTCTAGTGACATTCTAGTCAGTTTTGATGTGGTTTCCCTGTGCACTTGCATCCCTATAAATGAGGCTATGTAAGAAATCTATCGTCTAACCGATCCTGATACCGCTCGATTAGTTGAGATCTACCTCACTTCAAACATTTTCTGTTTTGAGGGTGAGTTCTTTGAGAAAACGTGTGGGGTTGCCATGGGATCACCCCTTTCCCCTATTGTTGCGAATCTTTTTATGGAGGAATTTGAATCCAAGGCTCTTAACTCAACTCGTCTCCTACCTAAGCTGTGGAAAAGATATGTAGATGACACTAATGTCATTTAGTCTCATGCCCAAGAGTAGTTAGACCTCTTCTTCGATCATCTCAATAGTCAATCCTTAGCCATTAAGTTCACCAAGGAGCAGGAAGTCGATGACTACCTCCCTTTCCTTGATATTCTTATCTCTAAGGATAGTGATGGTTCCCTCTCCCACTGAGTGTTTCGTAAGAAAACTCATACAGAGCAATATCTTCATGCTAGTTCCCACCATTTCCCGGCTCAGAAGTTGGGGTTACTAAACACCCTTGCCACTCGTGCCTTAAGAATCTCTGATGAAAAGAGCTTAGAGGAGGAGAAATCCCATCTCCTTAATGTATTTGTTGAGAACAGTTATAGTAGGCACTTGGGACATAAGGCTTTCCTCATAGCAGCTAAGAATTCGATAGCTAAAAGAGATAAGAAGGAGAGGATTCCCGGGCTCCATCTTCCATTTGTTCAGGGGACTACGGACAGAATTTCGAGGATTCTTAATAGGTATAATGTCCCCTCGACCCTTAGACCTCTCAATACCATTCGTAAGTCCCTCAGATCTGTGAAGGATCCTATCGACCCCAAGGACATGAAAGGTGTTTATATTATTCCTTGTTCCTCTGGGACCCCCTATATTGGTGAGACTAGTCACTCCATCAATCAGAGGATTAGTGAGCATGCAGTTGACCTTAAGCATAGGAGAGCCAAGTCTTCTGCTTTAGCAGAGCATGTCGAGAAATCCAATCATCATGTCTACATCGAGGAAGCTAGTGTGATTGCTAGAGTGTCCCAATTCCATCACCGAAAGTTTAGGGAAGTGCTTGAAATTGAAAAAAGGCCGAACAATCTCAATAGAGAGGATGGCTGGAAGGTCAGTAGTTGTTGGGTTCCAGCCCTCTCCTCCTAGTCATGGTCTTCCTGCCTTCCCTTCCCTTTGTTTTGTTTTCTCTCGTTGTCTTTTTCCTGGTTTCTTGTTTCTTGGAGCCTTTGGTCCTTGAGGTTCATCTAGTTTAAGGTATTGCTATAGCTCTTATTTATGCTATTAACTTAAATAAAAATAAGTGTGAAATTAATCTTTGATAATTTTCTTTCTAACCCTTATATTTCTCTGTTATTTATATATTTAACTAACTTTTATAAATAACTATTGAATTGGAATTAATTTATTTTTATTAAGTTATCTTAATATATAGAATTAAAAATAAACTATCCCTTTAACTTACATTTTAATTAAAGTATATAACTTACTATTTATATATTACCCTAACATTTATAACTTTTATAACTCACTATTCTATTACTTAGATTTAATAACTTGGTTAACTTACTTTTAATTTAGATTGATTTATTTTATTATATATATATATATATATATATATATATATATATAAAAAAATTATAATTAAATTATCTACTTTAAGTTACTCTAACTTTTATAAATAACTATTATTAATTTAGTTTATTATTAATATCTATTGGAACAGTGACTTATATGTGAATGGTTATTATATCTAGATATTTATGTATATTTATATATTTAATAATTTTTATAACTAATTAACTATTAATGTAAATTATTTTAGGTTATAATTTATTTTTTAATATATATTTATAATTATAATTTGATAAAAAGGGTCCATTTACTTTTGTTTTAATAAGGATTTATCTAACCTAAGTTATTTTTTAATTACATAACGGTCATACCAAATCTAGTCGTTATCAATATTCCCTGGTCAGGGAATTTAGCCATTGGAGTTTCTACTCGATCTATATAACATGCAAAGCCTGATCTACTCATTCAACTTGTCCTGACGATGAACCACACTAGTTGGTTCGAAAGGCGTTGACAAATGAAACATATTGTGATTTACGCCAAAAATTTCTCATCAATCTTAACTATCATTCAATTTTTATTTTACAATGTGAATTTCTAACTTCTAAATAGTTTTTAAACAATACCATGGACCAAAACCATGGCTTATCAATACCACATGTCTAATATTAAACCTGTTGATATGACATTTTCTTTAATTAAATAATTTAAAATTAATTAATTAAAAGAACATAATTAGCTTGAGATGAATCTTAATTCTTGATTTGTGAATATTATTGGACATAAAATCTCTTAATTCTTGATTTGTGAATATTATTGGACATAAAATCTTTACCATCCATTTGATAATTACTAAACGCTTAATTAAGAGTTTGAGTGGACCTAATGGTCAAGAGCATGAGTTTTTTCCTAAGAGACCATAGGTTCAAAACTAGATAGGGGTAGAGTATATATGCCTCCCCTAAAATAAGAGAGTCTCATACACCAATTTAATTAGAAAATTCAACCAAACATAAGATTAAAATTAAATAATAATTAAAATTATAAAATATATATCAATATAATAATAATAATATTATGGTAAAAAATCTTTCATGGGAAAAAATGTTCATATTCAATTCTATATACTTGTCTAATATATTTATCTTCATTAGAAAATTCAACCATTAATTTTTAATATACAAATGTGCAATCTATTGACCGTAAATATCGGGATTTTAGCTAATAAAATGAAAAGACGCATTTTTCATAACGAGAGACGCAATGGTAGGTATATATATATTCCTAACATGAGTCAGCTTAGGGACTTACTAGGGACACAGATCATTTCATTGCTTCTGTAACTTCGGTTTGGCCGGAGCGAGCATTTTCTGGCACTTGTCGCTTCGTTCTCAGGTACTTACATATCATGCAGAAAATGCATTTTAACATAGAATAGCGCAAGGCCTTCAATGATTTCTAATCTTTCTACTTTAAGTAGCTAAGTTTTACAGGTACGGATGTAGAATGTGTTAACATTATTGCTTTACTTGCAGGCAGTTCGTTCAGTTTATCGAGAAGAGCTTTTTATCGATTCGTTTTGCATTTAAAAATGCAGAATCCACAGCCTGGAATGGCACAAGGTGTCAATTTAGTGCAACTAAATCCACAGCCCGGCATGCCACATGGTGTCAATTTGGTGCAGAATCCACAGTTTGGCATGGCACAAGGTGTTAATTTAGTGTGGAATCCACAGCCTGGCATGGCACACGGTGTCAATTTAGTGCAGAATCCACATCCCCGCATTGCACCTGATGTCAATTTAGTGCAAAATCCACAGCCCCCAATGGCACCTGGTGTCAATTTAATGCAGAATCCACAGCCCCGCATGGCACACGGTGTCAATTTAGTGCAGAATCCACAGCCCCGCATTGCACATGGTGTCAATTCTAGACCAAAGCAGAACTTCTGCAGACTCTGTGATTTTGTGCTAGGGGTTAATTATGCGTGTTCTAATTGTTATAATTATACGAGGACTCGTTTCAACGAGTTGAAACGAGAGGTTGAAAACCAACGAACGAAAAATTTATGTGAGCTGGAAGCTCTTAAAATTTGCAACGAAGAGGTTGAATTTTTGAGAAAGTGGGACTTCACTCCCGGTGAAGCATCCTCCACTACTGATGTTACCATAGTTTGCAATCTTGATGGAACTTTGTTTCACGTACACTCTTTTATTCTGGTGAGTTTGTTTGTTTTTAAGAAATTTTTTTAATTTTATTCCATTTAAAAATAAAAAATTAGTCATTTATTTGTTATTAAAAAAAAAATCGTAATTTTATTCAACTTGAAACAACGCCAATCATTTTTTTAATTTTATTCAATTTAAAAATAAAAAAATTGTCATTCATTTATTTGTTATTAAAAAAAAATCGTAATTTTATTCAACTTGAAACAACGTCACGTCATCAATTACCTTACCTTACCGTCATCAATTACCTTACCTTACCTTGATGATTATTATAGATATTAATGATCATTATATTGCGTTCTTTGTGCAGGCAAGTAAGTCGGACGTATTCCGTGCAATGCTGGAAGGAAATGAAAGAAAAGAAGTGCACATTGATGGGGCTCCCGGAAATATTGTGAAAGCATTTGTTAAGTTTTTGTATACTGGGGAGCTTAGTAGGGAAGATAGACGTTTCCGTAGTGTTAAGGAACTTGTTAAGGTGGCCCATTTCTACGGAGTAAAACATCTGACGAAGATTTTAGATGAAAGAATGTCAAAGGCCATTGTGATAGGAAGAAATTCCATTATCGAAGCTGTAAAGCTGGCATACTTACTTGGGTTGAAGAAAACTAAGAAGAGGGTGAAGCGTATTATGGCTGGGGCTGATCCAACTAATGAATTATTTAACTGGGCTCTGAAAGAATTGTATGAGGTGAATACAGCTATAGCTCATGAGTTTTCTGTAGATATCATCAAACAATTATAAGTTGGCTCATGCAATTTGATTTTATATTAATATTTTTTTTGTTACAATAAACTTGAATCGAAGACTTTGAATATCCAAACAATTGGACTAATTTTTTTTGTCATGTCTATTTTATGAATCATGTTGTTATTGGTAACGTCGCTCATGCAATTTGATTTTCTATTAGTATTTTTTTTGTTATAATAAACTTGAATACTTTGAATATTCAAATAATTGCATTGAACTTATTTTTAATCATGTGTATTTTATGAATCATGTTGTTATATTGTAATTTTCTCGTGAGTTACAATTTTCTTCACAGAGCTAATTAGGGATATATTGTAATTTTTATTTAGGGTATAAAATTTAAATATAGTAGTAGAAAAGATATTTGTGAGCTTCACTTAATAGTAGAAAAAATATTTGTATTTTGTTGCATCTTTAATGGAACTTTAAATTTTGTTCTATTTGTGAGTAGTTAGAAGATTGCACTTATTTTTTTTTTTAAATCTCCATTTTAATTTATTGGAGTAGTTAGAAGATTGCATTCTATTTTTTTTTTAAATCTCCATTTTAATTCTTTTAAGAGAGGAATATAAACTTCAGACGGTTGACTTCAATAACCAAATAGTAGTGAACATATCCTAAATGTGTCTTCTCAAAATCTTTCCTCAATTATTTTTTTATGGATGCAATATAATTTTAGTTGTTCCTTGTCACTAAAAAATCATTTACACACACCCCAAGATAAACAATAGTATCGCCAAGTTTTGTAGAGTTGCATCATCAATATCATAATGTTTGAAATTTAGATTCAAAATATGTTTAGTCAATTTTCCATACCAAGCTTGTGGTGCTTGCTTGAGGACATAAAAGGATTTGATAAATTTGCATGCTTTGTGTTGTTGTCCATTCAAAACAAAATTTTTTAGTTGAGAAATAAAAACATTCTCTTATAAATCTCCACTCGGTAAAGTAGTTTTTACATCAATTTTATGGAATTTCAATCTATTCTGAGTTGCCAAGGCAAAGAGAGTCTTGATAGCAGCCTATTTTACAAAATTTCACAAAATACAAATGTATCACCCTATATAAAAAACTCCAATTCTATCCTCTCAACACCTATATGCATGTCTCTAAGTTGAATACAACCAGTAACAGGTATTAGAAAACTCATTTTTTTTTTAAGATTTATTAAAAAACCTATTCATCATATATAATTTTGCTACATAGTTCACAAAAAACATTTCATTAAACATTAACTCATACTCCTACTAATTCCAAAATAAGGTTCCAATTAGACAATGACATAAATCCTTCTTTCATCCTTCAAAAAAAATAGTGATTAAAATTGTAAAGTAAATATTGCTTCATCTACTCATGTAATTTAATAAGGGTGATGCAGGTTAATAAGAGTCATACACAATGTAGACAAAGTAAATATTATAATTAAAATTGTAAATTATATATTGCTTCATCTACTCATGCAATTTAATAAGGGTCATGCAAGTTAATAAGGGTCATACACAATGTAGAAAAATTAAATATTATAAATAGTTCAATTTATTTATAACAACTTTATAAGTGAATATGATGGAGAGATGTTTCAACCTCACATTGATTTAAATAATTTTAATAGCACTCTAAAGATTGTGCAACTTCAAAGTGGGTGAATTTTCCAATTAACTATTATTCTTCAGCATGTGCTAATTATGATTTATTTTTATAAATTTATTATTTTTGGCATAAAAGTTATGTGTACTAAATGTTAAGTCTGGAGTTATTCTATTTCTTATCTATTTCACTTTCATTTGGTTAATTCAATTGGAGTCCAATGGAATTGATTGTTGTTCCATTTAAGTCACTTCCAAAATCTATTTAGGGACATATTGCAAGGTATAAATATCAAAATGAGCAACAAAACTGGGGTTATATAAGCTTTAATAGTTTTCTTTGGATAGGGGTTCATATGAGCATACTACCCATAATCACTTGAGATATTTCTTTATAAAATTGACCCCCTTATTCAAAATTCACATTCTCATTTATTGAATAAAACTTGCAAAATTCACATTCATATTTACTCAAAAAAATCCTAGCTCCAAATATTCTCAAATAAATTAATTTTTGACTTATGTAGTGTTGGGGAGGTTGTACCTAGTAGTAACTTGGTGCCAAGAATTCAATGGAATTAAAAATATTTCCATTAAAGTCTCAATTTGAATTTTATGGTAAATTAAAAAGCTTAAGAAGGGTCTCTTTGAATATACAATGACCCTCATAAGGTTTTTGCATAAACCTAGAGAGGATTCTAACAACAAATGAAATGTCTCGTTTGGTAACAATGAGGTAGTTAAGGCTTTCTATTTGTTCTCTGTACTTTGTTGCATCTTGAAATTCATCTCATTCTTTGAATGTGAGCTTTAAATTTTGTTCCATTAGATGTTGGACTTCAACAACCAAAGGGCAGTGAAGATATCCCAAATGTGTCTTCTCAAAAACGTTCCTCAACTATTTCTTTATGGATGCAATGTAATTTTCATTTCTCTTTCATTAAAAAATCATTTACATACACCATAACATATACACTATTTTTTCCAATTTTCTTAATAATTGAGTTGGATCATTAAGATCGTAGTATAATCAAAAACTCATTGAACTTCATGTGTTCCAAATGATTTTTTGGGAATATATTCTTTCATCATTTTAATTTGTTTTTCATACTAGGTAATGGCAATTCCATAAATGATGCTTTTTATTAAAAGAGTTATTAATATATACATTGGAGAGGGAGATTGTTGGAATTAATATTCCAATGTCTCTTCACCTTCTCATTTTCATATTTGTAATATTTTTTATATTTACAAAGTTTTCTCTATATATTAGGATTAGATGTGAACATTCACCCCCTTAATATGAGGGGACGTTGGTGAGTCCAAGCATCATTGTGAATTTTTAAAACTTTTCTCATCCAAGTGCTTTAGTGAATATGTATACAATCTACTCATTTGTGGAACAATAGCTTAAGTGAATAGCCTTGGCCTCAATATGATGTCAAATCAAATGATACGGTGCATTGATATGCATAGTTTGATCATGGAAATTTTGACTCGTAACCAATTTTATTTCAAAAGTATTGTCAATCAAAAAAGGAGTTTAATGCACTTGTTTATCCTACAAATTTTCAAGAATTTTTTATTCACAATTCCCTTTGTTGCTTCTGTAGTTGCCATATATTCTACCTTTGTTGTGGAATCTGCTAGAACTGATTTTTTGTGTGACCTACAAGAGACAGATCCTGATTCAAGAATCATAATCTTCTATCAAAGTATCCAATCAAGATGAAGTCATTCACCTATTTGTACTTGATCCCAAAGTCTTGAGCTCCCTTTAAGTACCTTAGAACTATTCTTGCAGTATACCAATGACACTCATAAGGTTTTGGCATAAACCTAGAGAGAATTCTAACAATAAATTAAATGTCTATTTTGGTAATAGTGAGGTAGTTAAGACTTCCTATGAGTTCTTTGTACTTTGTTGCATCCTCAAATTCATCTCATTCTTTGAATGTGAGCTTTAAATTTTTTTCCATTAGATGATGGACTTCAACAACCAAAGGGTAGTGAAGATATCCCAAATGTGTCTTCTCAAAAACTTTCCTCAACTATTTCTTTATGGATGCAATGTAATTATCATTTCTCTTTCATTAAAAAATCATTTACATACACCACAACATATACAACATTTTTTCCAGCTTTCTTAATAAATTGAGTTGCATCATCAAGATCATAGTGTTTGAAATTTAGTTTTAATAGATGCTTAGTCAATTTCTCATACCAATCTTCTGGTGCTTGCTTGAGGTCATAAAAGGATTTGATATTCTCGCATACTTTTTTGTTGTCCTTTTCAAAACAAATCCTTTTAGTTGAGAAATAAAAACATTCTCTTACAAATATTCATTCAATAAAGTACTTTTTACATTCATTTTATGGAATTTCAATCCACTTTGAGTTGCCAAGGCAAAGAGAGTCTGGATGGTAGCCCATTTTTCTATGGGGGAAAATGTCTCCTCAAAATCAACCCCTTATGTGCAAAAAATTTTCCCATGGGCCTTTGTTTATGCTTGTCAAGTGAGTCATTTGTTTTATACTTGTTCATGAACACCCACTTGTAGTCAATAGGATTGGTTACAAATGGAGGGTCCAACAGCTTCCAAGTTCAATTATTTATCAGAGAATCATTTTATTTATGAATTGATTCTTTCCATTCTTCATGAGAAGTAGCTTCTTAAAGGAAATTGATTCAAAATATGTAGAAAAATTTAATTCACGACCAAAAGAAACATCCATATCAACAGTTGATTCAGAATTGTCTACAACACCTCCATTATATTTAGTTAAGATCTTTGTTTCTATCTTTCTAACCTCATCAGGATGAACAATATCAAGTGACTTGGAGAGACATTTTGGAGCACATTTCTAATATGGCGCAGTATGTTTTATTGATTGAGATGGGGTTGAATCAAGATTTATCCTTCCATTTCTCTTAATCACATCACTCAAAGTGTCTCCTTGATCAGTGGATGGATATTCATGAGGGTGAAAGAGTGTTTCAAAAGGAGATTCCACAGATTGATCTAGGATAGGGATCCCCCATTCAAGATATGGTATCTCATTATCAAATTCCTAAAAGGATTTTACATGGCGAAATTAGTCCAAGCGATAAAGCTACTTCTCAACAACATTGCCGGTCTTGGGAGATTGAAGAAAGATTACATCTATAGAAAATATAAACATATTATTTAATTCATTTTAGAGATGGTATCCTTTGGAGGTATTCAAGTATCCCAAGAAGTTAAATTTTTGACTCCTTACACCAATATTCTTTCTTTGTTCCGTCAGTATCAAGGCATAATAGGTGGAACCAAAACTTGAGATGCCTCACCAAAGGAATGTGGCCTTACCACATTTCATATGGAGTCTTGTTTTTGAGAGCATGAGATAGACATCTATTTTTAATATAAATTTCACATAGAACCACATCATCCCAAAACCATCATTGAACGTACCATATTTAAAATTGTCTTGTTCATTCGTTTGGCTACACCATTTTGTTGAGGATTATAAGGCATATTTGTTTGATTTTGGATCTTATTGTTACACAATAATTTTTCACACCTCCTATTCATTTACTGTTCCATATCACGAAGTACAAAAACATTGACAACTATGCAACATATCCATCATGATATATAAACCAAAACCTCCCTGAAGAATCAAAAGAAAACTACCCTGAGTCAATTCTGACTAAGGTTAACTAAAAACCTAATTTTTAGGGCCAGCAAATTTTGTTACACTACCTGGCCGTGTTGATGGAAGGTTGAATTTTTCTATCCTAGCACTACCAATGCAAGTTCCGATATGAAAACTCATGCTGAAACTCTTCTGACATGTTTTCCCAAACTAGAGGAGAAGATTTGTGAACTGGAACCTTCGAGAATGACAAGATAGATATTCGTTGTTGTTGATATGGTCAAGTTATCCCATTTGGACCTATTGATCTTATCATTAGGGGACTTCCCCTTGAGATGTGGACCTTCCTCCCTCTTTTATGGACCCCTAACTCCCTCTCCCTTCCTATAAATCAACTCCCTTCTATCCCCAAATGGTTGATCATCAATTGATGCATTCCTATACTGAGATTATGCTTACATGATGCCCATTATAACTTGGAGGAGTGCTTGAAGATACTTTGCTTGCACTTGGACATCCACAAAAAGGAGGTCTCCAACATCAAGGCATAGGTTGTATGTTTCCCTTTTTAAATCCCATTTTGATCAGTCAGTATCCCCTCGTGTTTTCTCTGAGGGTGATTTGGTCCTACTATACAACCAATCTAATGATAAGTTTGGGGTAGGGAAGTTCGAACCTATGTGGCATGGGCCCTATATTGTAAAACATGTTTTATAGAAAGGAGCTTATGAGCTTATTGATTATGAAGAAAATCCTCTCGATAAGCCCTGAAATGGGCTTTACCTCAAAAAGTACTATGCTTAGGTCATCTTGCATGGTTACTTATGTACATTAGTGTGTGATTCATTTTCATACAGCATGGTTTTGTGTGATAGTTTTCAAACAGATTTCTAGTTTACTATGCTTTTCTTAATTTGCAGATGTCTGCAACTTCCCACGTTGGTTTTGCTAATGGTGCTTGCTAAAGTACCTGAAACCTATCATCTGCAGCATGGGCTATCTATAACCATAACAATTAGTTTATTGACCTTCAAGGTATCCACCTAGGTCATACAACCAACAACATTGCTGAATACAGTGCGGTCATCGAACTGTTGTCAGAAGCCATCACCCTAGGCGTCAAGGAATTGGTTGTCAACCTAGATTCACAGCTTGTCGTCTTTCAACTCAATAGGCAATATTCCGTCAAGAACCCTCAAATATTACGAATGTATCTCCGTATCTATTTATTGGAAATAAATTTTGATTATATTACATATCATCATATCCCTAGACGCATGAATACATTGACAGATGCATTACCTAATTACGTGTTGGATAGATATTTACGAAACATGTAAAAGATAAGACAAACCATTTGTACCATAATAGATAGGAAAATACAACATATATATACATATGTGTGTGTGTGTGTGTGTGTGTGTGTGAATGTTGGATACATCAGAACCAAAAAAATAATATGTATGTCTATAATAACATTGGCGGCTCATAGGCCTCATACATCTGTGGCACGCAGGCCTCAAAAAATATGTAAGTACTGGACCTAGGAACTACTCAGCATGGTGGTCATGGTAGCACGAGATAGCTCGTGCCACACAACTCAGCAGTTGGCGGATCTGATATGAGACTCCCATTATGTGCCTCTGGTGCCGTCGAGGCATGTCTCCTATTCGAGCATACTCCAGGATACCGTGAGTCAACCCCTCGAGGTTCCTTGATATCTCCTCCTCGTTATCGCTTCCTTCCTGATAAGGGGCGATAGCATCAATAGGACAAGGGACGGACCTGGCTATCGGGAACATCCCGGCTAGTCGCTCTGGTCCAATAGCTGCATAGACAAGAGAAATGTTATAAGCATGCATAAACCAAAAACAATTAAAAAATCTCAAAATAAAAAATTTGATTTTTTTACCTTCATCGTCGAAGTCCTCTCCATCTGGTAAGGGCATATTTGGGTCTCCACAGAAATTAGTGCCATTGTACGACCAGTCCTCCACGATGATCTTCTGTCATTGTAGCCATGAGAAGAATGTCGGTCAGTATGACATATGCTGGTCGCCAATGATCTTGGGCATCAAATGACTCCAACCAGCCATTTGCAGATTGCGTGGCACAGGAGGACCAACCGCAGTCAACTGATATTGAAACAGTGGTACTCTTTTCAGTAAAAAAGTCACAAGTATTGATCCAAAGCCAAATTGCTTCAGATTCCCTACCTTGGCCTTAGACAACTGGCGCTTGATGTTCATCCTCATTGCCTCTACCCAGTTGAAGATTGTAGGAGTTGTGTAGTCAATAGTATAAAGGAACTTTGATTTTTTAGGCTCATGTTCTTCCTAGGACCCCACCACTCTGTTGATAGTCTATAGAAGCACCCTCAGTGTAAAATCCCACACACTGGAAATCTCTATCTTCCCACTCTTGGATTTCAAGGCCTCAGGACAATGTTTGGAAAGTAGGGAAGATATGCTTGCCCCAACCAAACATGACCCATACAGGTTCACTGGCTCACCTCTGTGAGATAGTCCAGGTTCACTTTCCATTTTGTGCTATCAAGCTTTAACAGTAAGCTTTCGAGGAAATATGATTTTTCCCTATCCATGGTGTCTACATGCCTATTTTAGAAACAATTGCACCAGTCGAAAAAGATGGTTATACAAATCACCCTCAGCTGGCGTGATACCATGCCCGGAAATTGCGTCAACCGAGAGCGGAATTTTTTCTCAAAAACCTCCCTAAAAATATGAAAAAGGGCTAAAAGCCATAGATGAATGGCATGAAAATGGAGCTCAGGGCTTCAGATGTTACTTGGAATTGACGGCTTGTCGGTTGACCTCTCAAATCTCCTACAATCTGCTCTAGAAAAGCTAGGGCAAAAGTGGGTAAAAAGTCTTCACTGCAAAGGTAAAATGGTAAATGGTAAATATATCTTTACTTTCCTTTTTTTATTCATTTTTTTCATGAAAATATTAGGTTTTGTAAATGTTTTTGACCTATTTTGCCTCAAGGACTCGATAATACACTTTGCCTTACTTGTGCAGTGACAAGTGATGTATGTTTGACGATAACAAGGAGTCACATTTTAGCTCTTTTCTTGACTCGTTAAAGAGAATAAAAATGGGGGGGTCTTCTTTCAACTCTTTTCCGACCCTTTAGAAGTGAAACATATGGCCAAGCCCTTGTCATTTCGAACTCATTTATGGATGCAAAACATCATGCGCCTAGTATAAGTTTACCCCTTTTCGGGCTAGGAGGCACTATTCACGAAAAAGGTACTCCTTGACTGAAATGGTCAAGCGGTTATCTCAAGTATTTTTTTCTACCTTTTTGGGCTCGAGAGACACAAATGTATGAAAAGGGACTAGGTGAAGTTTTCTTTTACGTGTCTTTTTCAAACTCTCTATACATGAAAAGATACTAAGTTACACCTTTGTCAGACTCATTAAACTACCAAACGACATCGGATTCATCGCCATGATAAACATGAGCTTCTCCTTCCTAGGGCTTGTTAAGCTAACTAGGTCGGATTCATCCAAAGGATGAACTTACAGTGCAATCATATGCTATCCCCTTCAAGTTTTCGATTAAAAAATAATTGGGGTACCTGCCAAAAACAGTGGGGCGAAATTTGGAAATCTACTAGTCATGTTGGTAGTTCACTCTTGAACATGACACTCTTTGCTTCGAGTCGGGTTGGGACATCCTCCTTTGTATCATTGACCTTCCTGGGTTTGGGATGTTCATTTTTCCCTTCCAATTGATCTCTGCCATGTCATCATGACCACCAATCCCATGGATCCAAAAGTTGCCAAACTTCTAGTTGTGTCACTGATATGTTCAAGAATTGTCCTTCTGCAAATATACTTACGTCTGATTCTCTGTATCATCCAAAATCATTTTTCATCCTCTTGTCTTGCCTCAATGATGTGGGATTCATTATGACCCTCCTTTGATACATTCACTTTCCATCAACTTCAACTCATCATCCGGGAAGTTGACCGAGAGACTCCCTTCCAGTACCTCAGAGCTTGCATGCCTCAATGACAAGTTCTTCACACTCGACCACAAGTTCACATCATTGGCTTTTGATCAAGTGATTTCACGGGTGTTCGACTCAAGTTCCTATATTCACATTCCGTGAATTGTGTTGATAGTACCTTGAGGGCCATTGTCATTATTGGTGGTTTCCCTCATACTTGTTAATAGTTTACATCATTGAATGGTAATCAAGTGACTTTCTAGCATGTTCGATGTCAACACATCTATTCGCATGCTAGGATTTGTACCTTGATCAGGTCATGTTGGAGCACAACACCCTAGACTTATATCACAGAACATCCAGGTTGCGAATTGGTGCGACATGGTTGCGATGATATGCATGTCTCTTTCAGATGGTTGGTTGTGACTAGACCATGAGTTATCATATGCGATCCTTCTCATTATTGGATGGTTGCACCCATGCCTGGATCCATTTACGTGATAATTCTATAGATGGTTGCATCCATGCCATGATTCATGTATCATTTGAGAGAGACCTCAATTTATGTATATGTATATGTACTTTCTTCAGGTTTTCCGATGGCAGACTAGTTCCCCACACTAATTTACAAAGAATTTCATCCCTCACTCCAGCTCAACCTTCATTCTTTAGAGGGCATCTGTTACACAATATTTTGTCACTGTCCCTGTACTCCCCATTCCTTGATCCTGGAGGACCTCTACAGTGAACCTCACATGCTTTGCCTTCATGGAGAAACTCCAATTATGTCCCTCTTCATGAGAATATCATTTCCATTTCCAACCATTTCCCCTGAAACTTTTGTTTTGCCAAGTTTTCAAGGCCAGTGCTAATGAACTTTGTCTCCCCTACATTAATGTGTAGAGATTAGCATTATTCCTCGTGCCAATCGGTGTGACTGAGATGTGTTCCAGTCGCACCAGTCCCGTTATGGAAAGAATTTTATATTAGAGCTAAAGCTTCCAACTCTCGAAGCTTTGTAACAGAAGTCTAGTAAATGGTTTGGCCGTATGGGGTCGAGGATGACATTTTGGGATCCTTTCCCCTATAATGATGGAACTACCTCAAGGGATAATTCCTTCTCCCATGAGAAGAGGATCCATCTCCCATGCATATTTCCTATATAAACCTCCCTTCTTCCCAAGCACAAACTAGTGTGAAAGTCCTAGTCATAGTTAGAGTTTTCGCTGAGTGTGAGTATACTAGTTTGATTAGACAAGCAAGCTATTACTATTTGTAGCCATCTAGTCATGTAAGGGAGAAGCATGTTTGGTTTGGAGTGAAGCCTAAATGGAAGAGCCTTTAAACTATTGTTGTTTGAAGCAATCATGAAGTGCTAGCAGAAGTGTGTGGGAACCTGGTCTTGTCAGAGGAATATTGCGATGTCAAGACGAATGGTTGTAATCTCTCTTTGATATTAATATATGCAACTATCTATTGATTTCCTACACGTTTTGTAATATTACATATTCATGTCTTAATGTTTCTTGGCCCATTATGTAGGTTGAATTGAAATTTGTTTATTATTATGTTTGTGTGTTGTTGTTGTTTACTTGTTTCAGGAGCTTGAAGAAGGAAGCGAGAGATTGCTGGAGCGAGCAAGTGAGGACATCATCAAGCAGGATAAGTGACCAAGAGGTAGGCCCTCTTAATTGATTCTAACCTAAAGAAATCTTCCATAGAATGTATCTATTGTGGCTAGACCCATTATCGGGCTAGAGGATTTCATTCGTGTCCACACTTATAATTTTACTTCACCATACCTATCCCACTGCATGTGGGGCAATAGATACCTCCTCCATATGTACCTCTTGTTTCAGGTGGAACTTATGTGAGTGGATCTCAAACTCACTCTATCGGAGTTAATCAAAATATTGGAAATGTACCTTATCCTAGTGGATCATCCATTCCATCTAGATCAAATCAAATCCCGTATCAACAACCATTTTCGGCCCATATACCCTACCAACAACAACACCCTTTGTATGGCTTAGAACAACAACAAAATCCACCTTTTCATCAACAAGTAGGAACCCAAATGTAACCTGGTTCAAATCCCTCATTTGGGACATCTGGTCAGGTTCAAACTAGAACCTATCAATACCAACCTCGAACTCAACAAATTCCACAAGAAACTTTCGAACAACAGTAGCCTTATCTACAACAAGAACCTTATGTGCAACAAGGGCTTTATCAATAGCCATTGTAGCAGCAAGGTTAACCCTTGCAGCAACCAAACCAACCCTTGTACCAATAGGGCCAACCCTTACATCAACAAGGTCAACTGCAGTGTCATAAACTATACCACTAGGGTCAATAGTTGCAACAACAACCTTGTACTCCATACTATTCACAAGTTGTTTATCCACCTTATGGTTCTCAATGGCCTATGACGAGTCAGTATCAACCTTACCCTGGTCAAAACTCACCTTTATGGTGGCAAAATCCACCTTTGTATGGTCAAAATACCTCTTAGTGAGGACAATATCAAGCTCCTTATGGTTAAAATCCACCACTTTGGGGGCAGAATCCATAACAACAAGGTTGGAATCCACAAGTTGGGCCTTATCAAAGGCCTCCCATGCCTTTCAATCCATAATTTCCATTTATAGCAATGTTGGAACTACTGAATGTGTTAAGGCTTACAAATGACCTAATACTCCATTCGTTGTATTGGCCTCTAGTTCCTACTAAGATTCTTGTCAATTGTCTGAAATTCGAAGTCTAGAGAAGACCCCTAGGCCCATGTTATGACTTACCATTTATGGTGTTCATCTAATTCTTGGGTGGATGATTTCATTCGTCTACATCTTTTCCAATGAACTTTGATGGGTGCTTCTGCGAAATGATACATCAAGTTACCTTAAGGTGCCTACTAAGACTTCAAGTCTTTAGCAATGGTCTTCCTTACTTCCAGTTACTAGTTCAATATGAGACTTGTACCCATCTACTTACATCCTTGAAACAAAATACTGCTACCCACATCTCTGATCATATCCATGAATGGAGACGTTGGTGTCATCTTATCAAGTTTGATATACCTCATGAGATGTTAACTGAATGGTTTACTAAATCATTCATTAATAAAATTTCCAAGGACATATGGGTGGTTGTGTGACAAAAGATCAAGCCATTTCTCGAGCCTAATATTTAGATTTGGTATATTCCCAATATGGCATGTTATATGATCTCTTGCTTGATGCTCCAAGACCATATATGGATCTTGCATCTTCCAAGCCTCTAGAGGTACCACCTGTCAATGGTATTATTCGGTCAATGTCTCAAACTTCCAGTAAAGCTTCTTCTGCTTCCTCGAAGCATAAATCCATTTCAACTACTGCATCCAATTCTCCTTCAAATCCCTCTCAAAATCTTGGTAAAACCTCTGAGGTTAATGTCGTTCAGTTATATATCTTTTTCCCAATGCTTCGAGATCATCTATGGATCTTGCATATTCCAAACCTCCAAAGGTACTACTTGTCGACGGTATTATTGGGTCATTGGCTCAAACTTCTAGTAAATCTTCTTCTTCTTCCTCAAAGCATAAATCCATTTCAACTACTGCATCCAATTCTCCTTCAAATACCTCTCAAAATCTTGGTAAAACCTCTGAGGTTAATGTCATTCAATCTACTATGAAAAGCAAAACCTTAAAAGGGAAAAATTAGGGTAAAGGAAAAGCCAAATCTGATACCCTGAAACAGGATCCTCTGAAATCATCTGCTAATGAAGCATATAAACATAAGCCCAAATATACTTGACTCATTTGTGAGGAAGATCACTATAACAAGGATTGTCCCCGTCGTTCTAAAGTCAATCATTTTTTAAAAGACACCCAAGGGACACCGGTTATACTAAAAGAAGCTTTTCCATCACAACAAACCCAATTGGTAGAACAATTGCAATCTTCTATTTCTTCGGGTTCTTAGGTGCATATGAGTGGAATGACAACTATTTTTGTTTCCACTCGATTAAAATACTATTTGACTCCTCCCAAACAGATTGTGGAGAAACAAGTTACTAATACAGCTTCCACTTCTACTACACCCAATTGTGGTCCTCTTCATATTGAGAGACCTAGTAATGACTCCATTATCCAACCACCTCCTAAGGGAGTCCTTTGGAAATCATCATACAATCCAAATGCGCGAGGTGCCCAACATTACAATATCATCGAAGATTTAGCTCAAGCGCCTTTGATGATGTCCACCATGGAAGTTCTCAAGAGTTGTCCATCGTAGTAGAAATAATTACTATACTCTATAGCAGGAATTGGCCCTATTGATTTGAGTCCAATTACCTTTGACCTAAAGAATCATGTTCCATGTATTCCACATCAAATTTCCTTTTTTATCTAAGTCATTATCAATGGTAAGACAATTCATCGAACTGTGGTTGATGAGGGTGCTTCAACCTGCACCATGTATGTATCATGCTAGAAATCTATTGGCTCTCCCCCTCTCAACTAGTCTGCTAACACCTTAGAAGCCTTTGATGACAGCAGATCTCATCCATATGGTATTCTCACAAAATTTCCCATAACGTGGAAGGGAAAATTGTTAACTTAGAAGTAGAAGTCACTGAAGGCAATTTGAATTATAACCTTCTACTTGTTTGAAGTTGGACCCATGCTATCTTTTGCGTGGTTTCTACCTTGTTTTGTGTGCTTCGTTTTCCTCATGAAGGGAAAATAGTCACCATTGATCTGTTAGCCTTTTTCTCTTCTAGCCCTTCGAATGGAAATGTGACATATGTGGGAAATAATAACATCGCTTATGAGAGTGTTGGGGTGGGTCTTTTAAAGACTCTTCTCTTATGGGAACTTTTTCCCTCCCGCCTCCAAATGTCATTTCTGTCAACTTGATCTCCATTTCATACAATCCTTGGGTCTTTCCTCATCTTGATCAAGTTTATTCTTTTAGCGATGTCATGCCACTTTTCCCAATAGAATAAGCCTATCATGCTATTGTTTTGCCTTCAACAATCACTTCTGAATTCATGCTAATCTTAGTATGCATCTAGATGTGTATTCACAATCCCCTTGGCGTGATTCTTGGGATTCTCTGGATCCCTTGAACGAGACATTTCCCACTAACGAGAGTATCACTGACATTATTTCTCTTGAATAAAATCCCTGGAATGATTCCCATCATTATTCCTTGTTTCTCCCAAGCCTTGGAGATATTTCATCGCATTTAGATACCTTTATTTCCCATGCACCAACTCATTCACTTCAAATATCTATTTTGGTACATGAAGTTTTGTCTGAGGGAAATATGGGGAGCATTATTGCTACATTGCCCATTGAGATTTCGGTCCAACCTAAGATTGTCAAAATATTTCAACCGAGGGCATCTTTTTCTCACAATGAGCTTAAGATGTTCTTGCCCTCTTTTCTGAGATCTTCTCACCGATTCTTTACTCTTCACCCATTATCGCAATGGGGCATTCATCCTATGACTCGTAAACCTCTCTCTTAGGGGACATGGGGGCATTGTCATTTATGTGTGTAATTCTACTATTTGGCTGAGTAGATTTTTACACTTTTTTGATCGATTACCCGAGTCTGTAAATGGGCTCCATATGAAAAAATTTATGTGTTTTTCATGTAAATACTCATGTACATTAGTGTTTTTTCATTAGTGTGCAGTGTGGTTTTCCTTTTCAAAATTTTTCCTTTGCTTAGCTAGTGCTCTACTTGGTTTGCAGATGTCTTCCAACCATTATGTCGGTTTTGCTGATGGTTCTTGTTGTAGTAGACATAATCTATCTTCTGCCGCATGGGAAATTTGTGACCCTAATAGTGAGTTAGTGAATTTTCAAGATATATGTTTAGGTTGTACGACTAATAACATTTCCAAATATAGTGCGGTCATCGAGCTTTTGTCAAAAGCTATCACTCTTGGCATTAGAGAGTTAGTCGTGAAACTTGATTCACAAGTCATGTTACTACAACTTAATGGAAAATATTCAGTTAGAAACCCTAAAATTTTGAGAATGTATTTGCGAGTTCATCTCTTGGAACGAGACTTTGATTTTATTACTTATTATCACATTCCAAGACGCATGAATACATTAACAAATGCATTTTCTAATTATGTGTTAGATAGACATTTGCAAAACATGTAAATAATAAAAAAATCACATAAAATACATGGTGAATAGAAAACATGTATATATAGAGTGTTTGCAAAAGAGTTTTCTACATCAAAATGACGAAATTTGTGTTCTGAGATACATGGATTCATAAGCCTACATAAGTGTAGAAAGTAAGCTAGAGCTGGCTATTCGCCCATATGGTGCTCATGATAGCATGAAATATCCCTAATGACTTGGCCCAACAATCAACGCAGTCTAGTGGAAACCCCTACAGTGTGTCTCTGATACTACAATGGCACCTGATCTATCGAGGCATACTCTAGAATACCCCAAGTTAAAACTTCCAGGTTATGCTCTACCTTGACAATAGGATATACTCCCTCCTCAATCTAGCATGCCACTCACTTGGCTATTGGAGAAACCCTTGGAGGTCTCTCTAGTCCCACATCTGCAAATCACCATAAGTTAAATCTTAGTACACATACAAAAATTAATAAAAAATTCAAAAAAATAAAAAATAGTTTTTACCTTCATCGGTCCACTATGCACCTGGTGGAAGTGGAAGATCTCGATCTCACCATAAATTTATGCCTGCATATGCCCAATCATCGACCATGATTAGTTGTTGTCGCAACCATCCAAAAAATGTTAGAGTTAATGTGATATAGCATCATTTACCACCTTTGTATACTTGATTCTTCGAGTCATAGCCTTGGGCATCCCTTTCCCTTCAAACTTGGTCCAAAATTTAAAGAAACATTATTTTCAATTCCATATGTGACTCTACCCTGTGAAAATAATGTGCACACGCGTGTTCAGCTATACCCACCGCATGTATATGAATTAAAATGTGAAAAGAATATAAATTCCTTATTTTTTGGGCAGTGTTTACGGGTTACACCAGAAGCCTACCTACAGGAGCTTGTGGCCTAACTATTTCCCAATTGAAAAAGATTTGTTTTGAGGTCATATAAATACACCTCATGGGGATGGCCTAATGGGGGAGAGAGATAGGATATTGATATTATATGCAAGTTATCCTTGATTAAATCTTATTTTAACCTTGTGCCTCCTGCACTCCCAGCTATAGGAAACTCTTGATTCCTCATTGTGATGTCCATCTCCTTTATATGGCATCCATGTGTATGCTTCTGAAAGAGGATTATTGAGGCTTTGGCTCGATGGATCTAGAGGAAGGTTTCTCTTGGAGTGGAGAAGGATCGGGTTGTATTCTTCCATATTCTTTTTCTGCCATCAATAAGGAAGCCATGTCTTGTTCCTCATGATTAGATCTTAATTCTTCAATTCATGTTTTAATCTAACTAATGTATGATTTCATATTTTATATTTACATTCTTATATGATCTAAATCTTATATCATGAACATGCTTTCTATTATTGTTTTTGTATATGCTTTACTTGAATGAGTTGCAGGTTTTAAGGCATTGGAGGAAGTAGAGGGTTTGGACCCTATAGGAGCGACATCAAATGTAGTACCTTCAAGTAATACTTATTCTTTCTACTTCAGTACTTCAAGTATAAATGCTTCTTGTTTGTCTACTTCTTGTTGGTGTATGCCCTCTTCTCTGTTGGGGTGCTCAACCGATACCCTAGGATGCATTATTCCCATAACAGAATGACATTTTCTTGCCACCTCCATGTCAAGGCATCATATCACGCCATCTGAGTAATCGTAGAACTATGGGCGTTGGTGCATTAACTTCAATCCATTGATAACAAAGAAATGGCACACATTCCAGGAAGAACGTCACCAAAATGGATCCCAAATCGGATTTTTGCAAATTCCCTGACTTACACTTGGTAATTTTGTGCTTCATGCATACCAACAAACCCTCACTCCAATTAAAATACCGTGGGATTCAGACACTCAATTACATACTGGAAATGAGACTTGGTTGCCTCATGCAATGCCTGAGCCCCAACTATTCGGGCCATAGTGTGAAGGATTGTATGTAGTGGGAGATTTGTGATGGTCTTTATGTCAATTTTCCCACTTTGGGTATTTTTAGTCCTTGGACAATGCCTTGCAATCAACATATTCATGCTCTCTCCTCTAGTGTGCGAACCAGAAAACTGAACCCATTGTCTGTTTCTAATTAAGAAGTAATGAAATAAATTCCTTCAACATTTATTTTGAGTTCTCAGTCCCCAATCATGAATAGTTGGTGATCCACATCCCACCAACTAATCAAATGCTGCAATAACTCGGGATGGGATATAATCCCAAGAATCCTGAAGAACTTGAGCAACCCGCATGCTCATAAGACATCAATATAATCTTGATCCTAGGATACATGATGGTCTTCAGCTTCATATCCCATTTATTTCCATTCAACCACCATTTTGGACTAATTATCCTATGGAAAATCAATTAAAAAACATTTCATGAGCTTCCATGGAGAAAAATATAAAGAAAAAACATTCAACATGGAGGATTTCACACAAAAAAAATTGCCTCGGTGCGAGTCCAACTATGTGTGAATTTTCATGTGCTGCTAGCGCATTGGCCTAGTTGACCACAAGGTGAGCATCACAGGTCCAATGGGTAAAACCCGCGTTGATCTCCCTCGACATAAAATTTTTAAAAATCATCTTTGCAACCTAATCTATGGATGAAAATGCATGAAATGAGTACCAAAATGAAGGGAAGGGACATATCTATTACCATCAACAAACGACTTGGTGAATGGTGTCTGAGATTGGTCATACTCCTTACCTAAAAATTGGGTAAAATAAGGTAAAATACTCTCAGATTTGAAAATTGGTGAAATGGTAAAAATGATTTATTTTTTGGTTTTTTATGTTTTAAATAGTATTTTTACCAAATTAGGCATATTTCACTCATTTTTTAATATTTTTCCTCGAAATCAATAATGTGTGTTTCCTTGTGCAGCACCAGGTCATGCATTCCTGTTGACGGTGATTTATTTTGACTGATTCAATGAGTTTTATTTTATTACCTTTTTAGACTCATCAAAAATTAATGAAAAAACGACCCTCCGGACTCATGTTTAAGCTCCCTTTTGACTCTTGAAAAATGAAAAGATTGTCAAGTACTTGTCATTTCAAATTTGTTAAAGTAAAAGAAATGACGTCTACTCATTATAAGTTTAACGCTTTTCCAGACCGAGATAGACTATTGTACGAAAAATGAATACCTTAGTCGAACGTGGCTAAGAGTTTCTCTTGGATATTGTTTTCTATCTTTTCAAGTTCAAGAGACGATTTACAAAAAGGGACTTTTGGAGTTTTATTTTCCACTTCTTTTTCAAACTCTCTAAACATGAAAAAGATGTCGAGTTTCCCATCCACCAAACTCGTAGAACATAAATGAAGCATGACTTGTAACCATGATGAGACCAAGTTTCTCCTTCCTAGGGCTCATAAAAACTTACTAGGATGGATTCATCCGAAGGATGAACTTATATGGCAAGAATATGTTATCCCCTTCAATATTGTGATTTAAAAATAATGGGGTGCTCACTAGAAATGCTGGGGGAAAAAGTGAAAGCAATCATCTATTGTATTTTGTAAAGGTAGCATGTCACTCTTGAACATGACACTCATTTATTGCTTGTGTCAGGTTTAGGACATCCACACTTAGTCACTTACCTTCCTGGGTTTGAGAAATCCATTTTTCCTCTCATCTTATTATATCACTTTGTCATCATGACCTATGATCCTATGTTGAGGCAAATGTTTCCAAACTCTAGAGTCGCGTCACCAACATGTTCAAGAGAAGTCTTATATGCAGTTCTTTACCACTTATACATTGTTTGAATTTCTACCATAGTCCTAGATCACACTTATCTACTCTACTAAATCCTTTTTTTCATGTTGACGATGTGGGATTCATTATGGCCCTCCTTCAGCGAATCACTTCCTGTTGACTTCAGCTCATCATCTGGGAAGATGATCTAGAAACTCCCTTCCTGTACCTTAGAGCTTGCCTGCCGCAATGGAAATTTCTTTGCATTCGACAACAGGTTTAAATCATTGACCTTCGATTGGATGATTCCATGGGTGTTTGACTTCAACTTCATTATTCACATTCGTGGATTGTGTTGATTGTACCTTGAAATCCATTGTCATTATTAGTGTTTTCACTCATACCTGTTAACGATTTACATCATTGATCAGTAATTAGGTGGTTTTCTATCATGTTCAACTTTAATACATATATTCACATGTTAGAATTCGTATATTTATTGGGTTGAGATGGAGCACAAGACCCTAGATTCTGTCTGATAAAATCCAGGTTGCATGGAGTTTTAATTCATTCATGATTGTACACATGTTTCCTCTAGACATATGGTTGCGACCATATCGTGGGTCCATATTCATGATCCTTTCTATTCAGATGGCTACAACCATACCATGTATCCACATACACGATCCCTTCTATTATGGATGGTTGCATCCATACCATGGATTAATGTATTATTAGATGTCTATTCATTAGGCATGATCATCAAAGATGTCATATATGTATATGTATATGATTAGTTTTCACTCCATGTTCTGCCTTCATGATTTAGGGGACATCTGTTACACAATATTTTGTCACACATCTTGTTCACTTCCTGCTCCATATCCCAAAGTGCCAAAACATTGACAACTATGCAGCACATCCATCATGATATATAGACCAAAAACACCCTGAAGAATCAAAGGAAAACTACCCTGATTAATTCTAAATAAGGTTAACTAAAAACCTAATTTTTAGGGCCAACACATTTTTCTACACTGTCTGCTTGTGTTGATAGAAGGTTGCACTATTCAATGCTAGTGCTTCCAGTACGGGTTTTGATATGAAAACCTGTGTTGAACCTCTTCTGGCAGGTTTTCCCAAACTGGAGGAGAATCTTTGTGCACTAGAACCTTCAAGAACATTGAGATGGATATTGGTTGTTGTTGATATGGTTGATCTCTTCCATTTGTACCTCTTAATCTTATCATTATGGGATTTCCCCTTGATATGTGGACCTTACTCCCTTTTTTTAGATCCTTAACTCCCCCTCCCTTCTTATAAATCAACTCCCTTCAATCCCTAAATGGTTGGTAATTGATTGATGCATTCCTATACTGAGATTATGTTTACATGATGCCCATTCTACCTTGGAGAAGGAGTGCTTGAAGAGTATTTTCTTGGACTTGGACATCCACCAAAAGGAGGTCTCCAACATCAAGGCATAGGTTGTATGCTTCCATTTTTTCTCATTAATATATACATCTGATGTTCACTTTCCATAATTGTGTAAATATTTATGCTTTTAGCTTAATAGTCCTTGATCTATTAAGTAGTTTATGTTTTATGTATCCCATATAGGCTCTTGTATCTTGAATAGATTTTTGTTTGTTTTTGTAGTTACTTGGACATGGATAACAAGTAAGAAGCGAGCCTAGGAGCAAAGGAATCAAAGTCATATTCAAAGGATTGAGCGATTAGCATAAAAGGTAGGTTTCTCCTTCTCTTTGCATTTGTTCAACATAAGCTAGGAAAGTGTATGTTAGTTTGTTTAGTTTGTTGCTAGACCCACTCATTGGGCTAAAGGGATTGACTATGTCCGCAGAGGGGATTTACCTTCACAACACTCATGCTAGAAAATATAGTTTTCAAATTGATTTGAAACACATTATTTTCCATTATCAGTATGAATATATCTAATATGAGAGTGTATTATTTTCAATCCATGCATGAATATTTTTTAAAGTTTAGAAAGCTTCATATTTATTTTCAATAGATACACCCAACACATTCTAGTTTAGTCATAAATAAAATTTGTCTTGTATTTATTTCCATTGCATAAGGAATAGGCATATGAAAACACAAGTCAAAATGAATCTCTTCAAGATTTCTATGTGCTCTAGAATGAGAATCATGAAATGGCTGATTTTTGTGTTTTCCTAAGATATAATAATCACATTGCTTACGTTTCCTAGGAATGGTGGGAAAACTTATAACACCATTTAACTTCAATTAATGAAGGCTACCATAGTTTAGATGTCCAAATATAGCATGCTATAAGAGACTAGATGGTAGTGTAACTTCATCATACTAAGATCTATATGCATAATTTTGTGCATGAGTAGAGGTTCCTTACAGGTTCAAGAGTCTTTCTTCCTCTATCTACGGCATGACAAGTGAGTTTTCTGATGATTTTCTCAAACATTTGAATGGAGTGTCTTTCTAGCATATGTGAACCAAAGACACCAAGTTTCTACAAACCTATAAGAGTTAGAGAAAATCATGCAGAATAAAGTCATGGAGACCAGGAAGTTTGAGCGTAATGGTGCCAAGTCTATATGGATTTAGTTTTGATTTGTCTACAGAGTAGACTACTCCATCTATATTGTCACTGGATTCTCAAGGAAATATCTTCGAAAGTTTATGTGGTAGGTTTCTCATAAACCAAGGAAACATGCATCTTTCCATGAATATAGTGAAGCATTAAACAAGTCTTTAGTTACTCCAATATTGCAATGTGACAATATAATGAGAAGATTCAGGTGCTTTACCTTTCCCTGGGTCTGGTGGTTTTCCTCTCTTCATTTCTTTCTTGTTTGATTCTATCCTAAGAGAGATTGGATATGGAAGCATCATATCCATTTCCATTGCAACATACACAACAAAGATTAGGTATTCCTCCTTGGTAATGTTTTCTGCCCTTGCTTCTATTATTATTCTTTCTACATCCTCTTGCACCACCTCTTTCTCTAGAAGAATATTATGGTTGATTCTTCTCTTTCTGTGTAATGGACATATCTTATCTAGAATATTTTGTAGTTTTATTCTTCCCAAAATATTTCTCTCTTTCTATAAACTTCTCTACAAGAGAGTCAAAGGAAATCTCCTTAAATTCATCACTAGCCCTTAATGAATGTTGTAATCAAGCCATAGGCCTTCTTGTTCTTGTTCTCCTATATGGTGAGCTCTTTGTCAGATATGGGATTTTCTGGTGGATTCCCATTTTCTCCATCACATATTCCTTTCCACAATTCATTGAAAATTAGGGTAAGATTTATATTTTTGGACCATTCATGGTAGTTCTCTTTGCTAGTGAGAATTACTCCAGCTACAAAGATGAGTGAATGCATTATGAAATTCTAAATTGTGCTCCAAATAGTAAAAAATTTAAGATAGTGGAGATGAGCGAATGCATTATGAAATTATAAAATGTGCTCCAAAAAGTAAAAAAAATAGTATATGTCTCTAGTAAATAACATACTACCATACAACTTTCTCTCCAAAAATCATTAAAAATAAATCACAATAACCCAAAATCCCCCAACAACACTCCTTACAAAACAAAAGGGATGGATATTTTATATTTCCAAATAAAATGGTGTGGCCACACCCGAAAAAACACTCCTTACAAAACAAAAGGGATGGCTATTTTATATTTCCAAAGAAACTGGTGCGGACATACCCCAACAACACTCCTTACAAAATAAAAGGGATTATTTCTCGCTCAGATGAGATGGGGATGATACAAATACTGGTACAGTTGGGCTAATATGAAGGCTTTCACTAAATATGCCAAGAAGTATGATTCCGAGGAGGGTAAGAAGGAGATCCAGGTGGAGCTTGAGAAAATGAAGAAGTGTGAAACCATCATTAGGGATCTTTCTCACACCCAGATTAAGAATATGAAATGATTGAAACAGAACAAGTCACACCTGATGGAAATACAAGTTAATGGGGTAACAATTTCCCATAACGTAGAGTATGTGTATAGCTTATTTGAGAAACAAGTTCCTATTGATGCTCTTTTCCAAAAGATGAAATGGTTGATGTTATTGTGTTACAAAGGGTAAGGGTTATGAAGGTGTGGTAACCAGGTGGGATGTTATAAGACTTCCCTAAAAAAATCACAAGGGTTTGCATAAGGTAGCTTGTATCGGTGCTTGGCATCCATCTAGGGTTTCCTTTACTGTTGCTAGGTTTAGTCAGAATGGTTACCATCATCATACTGAGACGATATGTTAATGGGTGAAAAATTTATCTTGGTAAGAATATAATTTCTGCTTTTCTTTTATATCTACTACGAATAACAGGTTCAATGTTCAAGAATGTTTGTATTGATCCCTACTTGTCACACTATAGTATCATTTTTTTTTATACAAAGCATGTAGGTTAGGTTGACTATTATGTTTTGGCTCATTATTATGTCTTGTTTGCATATTTTGTATATCTAATATATATGAAACGAAATCAAGTAATGAATTTGTTTCATATCTATTCCTTAATGAAAATCTACACTACCTAAATTAAAAAATTTAACCTACTATAAGATGTGAAAAGACCATAAAAATTTTCCATGGTTTTTTTCCATGATGTTCATAATGAATATGTATGTCTTTACCTTGTAAATGAGTACATAGTTGGCTTATTGTGGTTTTGAAATGCAATGTAGGAACTTGCAAAATATCCCATACTTGGACGTCTCAGATCCCCACTCTCTCATCTCCATACAATATAGGTTTCCATAGACATAACTTAATATCATGATATGGAAATCAGTGTATTAGGTTGTTATCTTCAAAGCACCCCTTCTCTAGAGATGATGGAACTTCATTCTGTTGGAAAAAATACTAAGAGGGGGGGCGGGGGGGTGAATCAGTATTAGCAAGTCAATAATATTTCATTTCCATAATCAGATTCATATACGCTACTTCAGTTAATTAAACTTGCGTGTATACACAGATGTATGTAAGGCAACTAGAGTATACTCTTCAAACTTATTACTTAGTTAATTCATTGTAAGTTTATCCTTAATCTGTGCATCAACACCATATAAATAGTAACCAAGTGCAGTAAAACAAAAGAGACAATCACACACATGAAAACAAGATATAAGGTGGAAACCCAACGTGGTTGAAAACCACCTACTGCAATTGTCTCTATCTTCTTTTAATAAGAAACTTCTTTTTACCATTTTTGTACTGGTGCAAACTTATACCAGTACACAGGCTTCTACCTCAAGAAGGCTACAACCTTCTCTCATTATTCAGCTTTTCCTAGAAGGGAGCTACAACCCCCTAGCTCTTGTACTAGCTGTTGTGTTTACTAGTACGTAGGTGCAGGCCCACAAAAGGCTACAACATTCTCTTTTCTTCCAGGGACCACATTTCATCAATTTTCAGACTGGATCCATCAATAACGTCAATCAACCATCAACTATATCTACATCAATCAATCTCCTTTGCACCAACCAAAACTAAATCAATCAATCACTTCTCAGAATGTTGTAACCAAAATATAGTAACAGTAACCAAAACCCAAGCCAGAACCCAGAACACTGTAACAGTAAACATAAGTAGCTAAAGCATATTTTATTAGGTATATGCTACTTCAATGTGTTGAACCTACGTAGATACGCCGTTATCTCAAGGATAACCTGCGTATATGCTATTTTGATATGCAGAACCAGCATGTATACGTGCATTTATTAAAGTGAACCTATGTATAGATCTATAAATGATGATTTAAACTTTACAACAATTCCAGACGTCGGTTATACCCAGATCATCATAATTACAGATTACAACATGCGTCAGCTATTTAGATAAAGATCAAAACAAAGATACTTCTCTTCAAGCCTTAAGATCTTGACCCATCAATACAACTTATCCTTCATCAAGTGCTGAGGTTCATCCTTGATTCAGATCTAGGTATGCACCATAACCCAATGACCTGTATTCTAGATCTTGCTTTTCATTAGATATTCAATACTTGAGTACCTTTGCCTAATGATCTTCTCCTCCTTTTATAGTCTTAGGCCTTACTCAATACCATGGTCCAAAACAACTTAGAATCAATACCATGGACCAAATACCACAGACTAGAACTAAGATTTCCAACATGTACACGCCTTTCCTTCAGTGAAAGTGTGTGTGTATGCTATACATGCCTTTTGGTCTACAAACCTGTGCGCACACGCGGCTTGGTCAATGGGGAACCTGCATATACCTCTCTTTCTTCATTCTATGAGCCTAAATTGTGATCTTTCATCTGTATGAGTTGCCATCAAGGACAACACCTATGTCATAGTGCCAAATATGTATCATAATGCCAACAATCACCCCATTTGGACTTGATGGCAACCCCAAGTCACTCTCCCCCTTTCTCATCAAGGGAAAAGGGTTATGTTCCCCCTGAATGCATGTTGAATTCTCTGATATGCTGAAGTGTTATGTCCATTCTCCCCCTGAATATAAGTAAGGTCTGCAAAAAGCTGATTTTATACATACGTCATAAATGACCTTCCTATCACTAATGACTCATACATACATCCATCTCCCAACCAAGTGGGTATATACCAAATGATTATACATGTCAGAACAAGAACATTACATCATCCATCCCATGCATAGTGGGGAAACAAAATAGGTCATTTCATGACCTTATCAATAAAAGATATACATGACATAGAGACCAAATATCTAAAACAAGACAATGATAGTTATCAGCAACATCTATCAATCACCATCCAAACCAGCAGCCATGATCTTCCCCTGAACCTGTTCCACCTGAATCAAAAGCAATTGTGAATTTGTACCAAGACCTTCTAATATAATTCCAACAATGCATTATAAGTATATGCTCCCCCTGAATCTCTATGAAATGATAACTGTCTGATCCATATCAGACTCCTTTCATCCACTATTTTTCTTCAAACCAACATATACGCGACTATATCCATAGCAACCGACGTATGAACGCAGATACACTTCATGAAGCTCGCGTACAATCACTTTTCTCTGAAATAGATAAGTTTTAACAGCAAGATGATGCATCAACTACTCCCAGTTTGTATCTGAGATATTCAAATGTCTCTCTAGGTAGTGGTTTGTTGAATATATAGTAACCTATTCTTTGGAGGGAACATACTCCAATTTGACCTTTTGTGCAAGCACTTGTTGACGTAGAAAATGATATTTGATGGGTATGTGCTTAGTCTTGGAATGCATGACTAGATTCTTTGAAATACTAATTGCACTTGTATTATCACATAGAATGGAGATGGGTGGAGTACATGTGATCTGAATTCCTTGCAATGTTTGCATCATCCAAAGGAGTTGTGTGCATCAATATGTAGCAGCCACATATTCTACTCCAGCTGTAGATAATGCAATTGAACTCTGTTTCTTGCTAAACCAAGACACTAATTTGGAACCCATATAGAATGCACCACCACTAGTGCTTTTTTTGTCATCCACGCTTCCTGCCCAATCTGTATCTGTATATGCATGAAGTGTAAGATCTGTATCCCTAGGATACCATAAACCAAAATTCTGAGTTCCTTGAAGATATTTGAAGATACTTTTGACTTCCTGAAGGTGTGATTGCTTTGGATCTACTTGGAATCTTCCAACTATTCCCACTACATGCACGATATCTGGTTGTGTACCTGTTAGATAAAGTAAACTACCAATCATCGATCTGTAGGTTGGTTGATGTACTGCTGCTGATTCATCATTTGAGCTGAGACTGCATCCTGTTACCATGGGGGTATAGACTGGTTTAGAAACTTCCATGCCATAGTTTTTCAAGATCTGCTTGAGATACTTGGTTTGTGATAGAAAAATACCATCTTTATTTTGTTGAACTTGTAGGGTGAGAAAATATGTGAGCTCACCAAGTAGGGACATTTCAAATTCTTGCTGCATTACCAAAGAAAATTTTTGACTCATGGTTTCTTCATTGCTACCAAAACTGATATCATCAACATACACAACAAGTATTAGCAATTTATCATTATCAATCTTTCTATATAGATTTCTATCAGCTAATCCTCTTGAAAAACCTTGTTGATGGAGGTATTTGTCAAGATGGTAATACCTAGCCCTTGGAACTTGTTTAGACCATAGAGAGCCTTTTTGAGTTGGAATACAAGTTTTGGATCATTTCCAAGGATGAATCCATCTGGTTGCTCAATATATACTTCTTCTTCTAAGTCTCCATTAAGAAAGGCAGATTTTACATCCATTTGGCATACTTTGAATTTCTGAAATCTAGAAAGAGCAAGGAACATTCTTATGGCTTCAAGTCTAGCAACAGGTGCAAAAGTTTCTTCAAAATCTATACCTTCTTGTTGAGCATATCCTTTACAAACAAGTCTGGCCTTGTTTCTGATAACTTCACCATTTTCATTCAACTTGTTTTTAAATATCCATTTGGTTCCTATGATAATCTTATCATGAGGTCTAGGAACTAATTACCAAGTAGTATTATTTTCAATTTGTTCAAGTTCTTCATTCATGGCCTTGACCCAACATTCATCTTTGCATGCTTCATTTACATTTTGAAGTTCAATGGAGGAAAGCAATGCTAGATAGCTTGAAGCTTCTGTAATAGTTCTTCTTGTCTGCACACCTGCCTCTTTTTGTCCCAAAATTTGAGTGTCTGAATGATTTTTCTGAACATACCTAGATGGAGTCTTTTCTTATGCCGTTATCTGTTCTTTTGGTGCTTCATTGGTTTCTTCTTCTTTAGAATTAGTCCGATTTGATGTGGAAGTATAATCCTCATCCTCTCCACAATCTTCAGTTTTTACCTGCTTTGGATTTTTTCTTACTTCATCAACCACAACATCAATGCTCTCAATAATTTTCCCAAGTTTTTTATTATAACACTTATATCCTTTACTCCGGGAAGAGTAACCAAGGAGAATGCCTTCATCTACTCTAGGTTCAAACTTGCCAAGTTTTTCATTAGTCCTTTTGATGCAACATTTGCTTCCAAAAACTTTGAAGTATTGTACAGTAGGAGTCTTACCATACCAAAGTTCATGTGGAGTTTGAGTGTTGTTTACCCAAACATTTGCTTTGTTGAGAATAGTGACGGCAGCGAATGTAACTTTTGTTTGTGGTTATTTCTTTCTCCATATTTTGGGACTCAATGAAGTTTGCTCCTTCTGAGATGTTTGCTGAAATTTACTCCTGCATTCAGAATCTTCATGATCGAAGTTGTTATAGATAGAGCATTCTCTTTCATTTTCAAGAGGAAAAAAGTTATTGTAGGTCCTTTTCATGATTCTTGTCACATTCCTTTGATTTTGTGCTTCTCTAACCATGATGGTCTTGTAAGCAACACATTGATCAACTTTGTGTCCAAACTTATGACATGAAAAACATTGGTCGTTAAAGAAGTTCCTGCGATTATCAAATCTCCTGACCTGGTGATTGACATTCATTCTTGAAGTAGATTGAGTATGATTTACCTGAGTTTGGTTGTTGCTTTTGTTCATCTTTGAATTAGATTGAACCCGATTTACTTGGTGATCTTCTTTACACCTTTGCTAATGATTTCCAAACTATTCACTGCTCTTTGCTACATCAAGATAGCTTTTGGTGGACCTTGATGACTTTTATGCTTCAGTATATCCAAGACCTATCTTTATCAGAAGAGAATGCTACACTTTGATAATTTCATCTAAAGTTTCTGATCCTTTAGCAAATATGAGATTGAGAACTTTTGTTTTCTCAATATCTTTCCTTAGACCCACAATTTCACATTGTAGTTTTTCATTGTGTTTTTCTCTTTCATCAAGTTGGAATGTCAGATTATCTATAATCATATTATTTTCTTCTAAACAGATTTTGAGTTTAGATATTTCTTCATAAAGATCATCTTCATCTAAAGCATCCAATAAATCATCATCTTCAAAAGCCATCAGAAATCTATAGTCATTATTATCTTCATCACTATTTGATAAACCATCACTATCTTCATGGGTATAGTAGCTCTTCTTACTTACACTTTGTTTCCTATTCCATTCTTTTGATTCCTTACCTTTATCAAGTTTATCCTTATCAGGACATTTGGTAGCATAATGACCGACTCTTCCACAAGCAAAACATTTGAAAGGTATTTTACCTCTTAATCTTCCAGAACCCCGTTGAAGGTTCTTAAAAAAGTTTGCATCTTCCTCTTCTTTTGAAATATGTCCTGATTCATTTAGTTCTTCTCTTTTTGAAGCTTTGAATGTGGCTTCTCTCACGTATGATGGACCTCCTTTTCTCACTTCGAAAGTAGTGAATATTCCGTGCAGCTGTGTCATAGTGATACTCTGAAGATCCTGCTTTTCTTCTATGGCAGAAACTTTTGATTCAAACTTAGTAGACAAGGATCTTAAAACCTTTTCAACTAAAGTAACTTCTTTTATCTCTTCACCCAAGTTCTCACGCAATTAACAATCTCATCTATACGTAAGAAGTAATTAGCTATACTTTCATCATTGTGAATTTTGAGAGTTTCATATTGAATTCTGAGAGATTGCAGTTTTGCATGTTTTACCTAATTGTCTCCTTCATAGCTTAGAACGATCTTGTCCCATATTTCTTTGGCACCGTTGAGCTACATAGCTTTGACAAATTCTGATTGTGGCAGACTCTCCAATAATGTATTGACAGCCTTGGCCATGTTTTCATATTGCATTTTACTTGCCGTATTTGTAGGAATTGCTGATGGAAATGTATATCCTCCTTCCACAATTTCCCGACATCTATTCCAAGAGATTGAAGATAGGTTGTGGTTCTTACCTTCCAATAATCGAAGTTTCTCCCATCAAATATTGGTGGTCTAATGGAACCCTCTCTTTCATAGTTACTCATGATGATAGATCTTCCTTCAAGCGATCAAGCTTCTTCTGAAGGACTTGCTCTGATTCCAATTGTTGGAAATAATACTGGGGGGGTGAATCAGTATTAGCAAGTCAATAATATTTCATTTCCATAATCAGATTCATATACGCTACTTCAGTAAATTAAACTTGTGTGTGTACGTAGATGTATGTAAGGCAACTAGCGTATACTCTTCAAACTTATTACTTAGTTAATTCATCATAAGTTGATCTTTAATCTATGCATCAGAACCATATAAAAAATAACTAGGTGTAGTAAAATAGAACAGACAATCACACACATGAACACAAGATATAAGGTGGAAACCCAATGTGGGTGAAAATCACCGGATGCAATCATCTTTATCTTCTCTTAATAAGAAACTTTTTTTTACAATTTTTGTACTAGTGCAGACATATACCAGTACGCAGGCTTCTACCTCCAAAAGGCTACAACCTTCCCTCATTCTCCAACTTTTCCTGGAAGGAAGCTACAACCCCCTAGCTCTTGTACTAGATGTTATGTTTACTAGTACATAGGTGCATGCCTACAGAAGGCTACAACCTTCTCTTTTCTTCCAGGAACCATGTTTCATAAATTTTCAGACTAGATCCATCAATAACATCAATTAACCATCAACTATATCTGCAGCTACCAATCTACTTTGTACCAAACAAAACTGAATCAATCAATCACTTCTCATAATGTTGTAACCAGAATACAGTAACAGTAACCAGAACCCAAGCCAAAACCCAGAACACTGTAATAGCAAACAGAAGTAGCTAAAGCATATTTTATTAGGTATATTCTACTTCAATGTGTCAAACCTGTGTAGATACATTATTATCTGAAGGAGAACCTGCATATACGTTGTTTTGATATGCAGAACCAGCATGTATACGCGCCTTTTCTAAAGTGAACCTACGTATAGATCTATAAATGATGATTTAAACCTTACAAAAATTCTAGACATCAGTTATACCTAGATCATCATATTTATAGATTACAACATGTGCCAGTTATTCAGATAAAGATCAAAACAAAGACACTTCTTTTCAAGCCTTAAGATCTTGACCCATTAATAGAACTTATCCTTCATTAAGCACTCAGATTCATCCTTGATTCAGATCTAGTTGTGCACCATAACCCAATGACCTGTATTCTAGATCTTGCTCTTCATTAGATATTCAATACTTGAGTGCCTTTTCCTAATGATCTTCTCCTCCGTTTATAGTCTTAGGCCTTAGTCAATACCATGGTCCAAAACCACTTAGAATCAATACTTTGGACCAAATACTTGGGGTCAATACTTCAAACAAGATATACCATGGATCAAAATATCATTGACCAAATACCATGGACCAGAACTAAGATTTCCAACATGTACATGCCTTTCCTTCTGTTAGCACCTGAGATTTCACCCTAGGCTGAGGAAGGTAAACCTTCAAGGCAACATCAAACCATTTCACCTCGTAGCTAGCCCTACGGGGTATGAGAAGGCTCTCTCCGGTCAATCTCAGTAAAATATTCAATGGACAGAGATGACCAATACAGTGACACTGATATTAGGCTAGTAAACTGATTAAAAGGTTGATTTAAAGTTTTTGGGGTTTTTGGTGGCAATTGGAGGGAGTGCAATTCAGGGTGTGGGGATTGAGCTCAGTTTTTGCAGGTGGGTCTTTGGGGCAAGGTAGGAGTTTGTGCTGATGCCTTAAGCTGAGATGGATGATCAAGGAACAAAGAGAGGGATCTAAAGAGGGTAAACAATGACTTTGAATCCTCTTTAGACAGTGGAAAACATAAATATTAAACAAAATTGAAAGCTGAGCATGGCATGCATGAATTCAAACTTTATCACTTCTTTTGTTTAATTAGCAGCAATAGAATAAGAGATGGAACACATAAACACACTTACAATGACAAGTAGGAAACACACCATCAACATAATAATCCACAAGAATCCACAATGATGTCTGCAAAACCCTGGCCTTCCTTTTCCTCAAATTGCAGAGATACAAGTAAAATATACAATAGAGCTTCTCCCTCCAGAGTCCAACTATGAAAATGAGCAAGAGAAGGCATAATATAGATGATCTAACTCCTTTCCCCACCTCTAGGGGTCGAGCTCAGCTTCCTAGGAGCTGTTTCAACTAATTCTAAACTGAGCACTAGATAATAGGCAGTCAAAACAACTTGCCTCTAAAACTTAGGTAATCTATCCATGCATTAAATATTCACTATTTACATCAAAGAAACTTCTAGAAGTGTCAAAGGAGAGTAAATGTATCCAAGTGCTATGAAAATTACACAAAAATCCATCATTTACATGCCTCAAAAGTCAACCAAAGTAAAAACAGTGTTTTGCTGGCCGAACTGGTCAAAACAGTGAAATTTCCCTGAGTGGTCGCGCCCCTCACTTTGACTGGTCGAGCGCATTGACAGCTCTGTTTGAGGGCCTTCCCGGTGTCCCAATCAGGTGCAAGATACCTCATTGGAAAGGTCTGTGAGTCTAGTTTCCAACCCCACCGGAATTTTTGAATTTGGAGTTGATTTGACCCCTCAAAAGTCATTTCTCCCAAGACAGCTTTCTGCAACTCAAAAAAGGGGCAGAAAGTCAAAATTTGCATGTATTTTGAGCTTTTGGAAGCCCAAATCTTCATAAAATCTGAAACCCATCCATAGGCAAGTGTATTTTTGCATGACAATTCCAAAAATGTAGAGCTTTCCCCATTCTGAGCTTTCCCCATGACTGGTCGCGCGCGGGGTGAGACCAGTCAAATGGCCAAAACCTGTAAAATTCTCAAAAATGCCAAAAATGCTTCAAAACTCTCAAAATTTCTTGGGCTCCTCTCTTTTATGATGATCACCTTTGCCTCCCCTACGAGGCCTCTGCTGTACCTCAACCTCTGTGGAAGAGGACCGGTCATCACCTTGCTCATAGGTTTCAGTGGTTGACATGGTGCTTTTGAGCAAAGTGGAGAAAATAGATAAAGTAAACTGCTGCCCTTGCCTGCAAAAATGCTGAGAAGTATGCTGTTTTCAAGGGGAAAAATCATAAGGGAAATGTTAGGGGAGGGATTTTTAATAAGGAATGGGAAAATCTGTAAAAACAGGGATTTTTAAGGGATAATTCACAAAATGTCAAACATATCATCTCATCTTCCATCATTAGGAAATCATTTGCAAAGAAATACTTTATTAGGGAAAATACGTATGATAGTCATCAAGGGAAAGGACATGCATTTGCAACAGGAGTATAGGACAGCATAGATAGCTTGCTCCTTTGAGTTTTTTGTTTTTTCAATGTACATCATAAGGTAAACAGTGTTTTTCAAAGGATTTTATGTACATTTAGTCATAGGGGAACAAGGCTTCTTTTACATCTTGTCATAAGGGAAAAGGGATCTTAATTGAACAGGATTTTAGGGAAGGGGTAGAGAGGAAAACAGGGCTTGGTTTTGGGGAGACACAACAATATTCTTTTGCAAACAATATTTACAGCAATATGTCCATTTTATACATATACACAACTGCATTTTTCTTGTTTTTGCTATGGATATGCAACAGCAGTGTGTCTTCTATTTTCCAATGACTATACCCAGCAATATCTTTTTTTTATTTGGTCATTTTGCTATATTATTGCTCTTTTCTCTTTTTACATAACATTTTTATCCTTGCTGTTGTTCATTTATTTTCCTTGCCGTGTGGAGGGTATTAGGGTTTGGGTAGAATACATGAAAGGGCATTAGGGTTTTGTAAAGGGATTTGGGGGAGGGATAGGGTTTTAAGAATTTGGGATGAGAGATTTAGTATTTATTGCAATTGAGATAAGATATATATGACATTTGTGAAATTAATAAGAAACAAGGAGGGAATAAATAGGGATTTAAAGCCTTGAAAAAACATCAACCCTAGCATAATGCCTACATGAACAAGCAATCACCCAAATCCATTTCTCCTTACATTTCTTGGTGATAAACATATATATGCAAGCCCATCATTTCATGTTCCAAGCATTCAAACGCACTAGAAGACCCTACCTCGATCAGTTGAGCAAGCAAGAGGGCGATTTAGTCGATTTGGAGTGGTTCTGTAGAAGACAGCTTGAGTGGTCGCGCCCCTGCTCTGAGTGGTCGCGCCCTGCCTGAGTGGTCGCGGCCTTTAGAAAAATACACTGCAGAGGGGTCGCTGAGTGGTCGCGCCCCACCCAACTGGTCGCGCACTGAGCCTGAGTGGTCGCGCCCCTGAGAATGACTCCAACTTTCTGCAAATCGCCTCTTTTGACCTCTCACTCGTTTTTGCAAGCTCTCAAATGCATAATGAGGCTGTTTAGAGGGAAATTTACTCTTTATAGGCCCAATTTGAAAAAATTAACTTACCAAACCCACTTTCTAATGTTTTTGTTTTGACATTCACTTTTAACACTGTTTTGAGTTCACTTTGTCCTGAATTTGATCTTTTGAGTGCTTTAACTCCGTTCTTTTTGCAGGTTGACCATCTGATGGACTCTGGCGAGGAGACCAGGGTTATTGCCGGCATTTTGAAGAATTTTGAAAATTTTCCTTATTTTTTGCAAATTTCACATGACCTTGGGTTTAAAAAGAGGGTTTTTAAATCCAAGGTATAAATGAGCTGTACCTGATGAAAATATCCATGAAACATATTTACATACCTCCTTCCGGCTTGCTGGGGACCCATGGACCTTTGACTCATGATCTTGCAATGACATTTGACTGAAACCCAAGACCTAAGACTTTGGACTTCAAGACAAAACAAAACAAGTGTGACACAAGTTCATTAACTGATATGACCTGATCCAGCAAAGCCAAGAAGGGAACAAGGACCAGCTCCTCCATCAGTTTTATGGCATGCCTAATGGAATGCAAAACTGACATCGATGAGACACCTACTTATGCATATGCAAAGAGTTTTTTGATCACCGATGGAGGGCTCAAGACCGACACTAACATTGGCTCCAATGGGGATGGTAGCTCCTTGGAGGTGCCAAGAACCTTAGACCTCTGGGAGAGCAGACCAGTGCTTGCAATCATTGGGCAATGGAGTCATAAACTCAAGTTGAAATGCATGACTAAAAACTGACACAAACTAACTTAACAACAAGACTAAAAATTGACTCATAAAGGACTCATGACTCAACTAGAAACTGACTCGATACTTAAACACAACCTACAAACTGAAAATGATGCTCAAAGTGGAGCTTATTCATCACAACCTACTCTAACAGTTTCATTCATCACCTGATCAAGTGAAATGAAACAACCAATGCAACCAAGTAAGTATCCCGTCTGCTGTTCGAATTCTCCACAAGTGTTTGCTTATGAACAACAAGAGAGAACTACTGAAAGGCAACTCTGATGGCAACTTAGAAACAGATCCGTTGAATGATACGAACTCTCTATCTGCCTCCAAAAACACTGCATAAGGATCTTGAAATTCAAGCTCACTGGAACTTAGCTCATCCAATGGATTACTTCTCTTTTCCTCATACCATGCATGCAAACTTTGATCTGAGCCTTGTGATGAGACCCCTGCTGAAAATGACGAAGAAACTGGCTGCCAGATCAAATTCATATCAGCACATTTTTCAAGCTCACATGTAGTCAATGGAGATAGATTTTGACTGCAAAACTCATCCAAAACATTAGCTATGGGATCACAAAAAACTTGAAAAGACTGCTGCAATGTATCCATTGAAGATGTATGACATCCTTCTAGCTGTTCATCTTTTTCTTGAGAGATTTTACGAAGATTCTGCCTTATAAACTGAAATGTTTCGAAACAAAAGGGAATAGAATCTTGCTGCATCATCAAATCATGTATTTCGGCTGCTATACCTTCATCTGTAATCTGCCCTTCAATTTCATTTGGTGGCTGCAAATCTGATGCTACAGGCTGCTCAAGAATTTTGTTATTTGTCTCATCCTCAACATTAACACTGAGGGATTGCTGATTTGTTATAGGCTGTCCATTTAAAGATTTACTATACAATCTACCCTTCAAAAACTGAAATGATTCGAAACAAAAAGGTAGGGAACCTTCTTGTATCATTTGATCAAATATGTCAGCTTCCATGCTTTCATCTGCAACTTGAAAACCAATGGCATTTGGGGACTGCAAATCTGAGTATGTAAAGTCTGGAGCAAGGTTTTTATTGCCTTCAAGATGGTCTAGATCAAGACTTGTTGACAGCTGATTTCTAATTTCATGGAAGTTGTCTCTAATGAACTGACATGAATCAAAACAAAAAGGAAAAGATTCGCCACTTACTTCAAACTGTGCTGCACTTTCCTCGTCAATGTCATAGCTGATATGTGATGGCTGAACATTGTATTCAAGCTACTGAAAATGAACTTCCTCCTCCCACAAACTTGCTGCTGATTTGTCTGCAAGATTAGCTTCTGTTTGGAGAACATAATCATCGTCATACTCATCAAACTGAGGCAAATCAACGGTATAAAACACATCATCAAGCATGCATGTCATATCAATAGATCTCTCTTCTCCAAGGTGATCTACAAAACAATCATTATCAGATCTATGACAACTAGGGTAAGAAACAAAATGTTTTGGATCAGCAACTTGTTCTTCTTCAATCAGCGAGCCATGATCTTCATAATCATTCCTTGAGTTGATCTTGTCCATCATCTTTTCCACTGCACTTACCAAAATGTCAAGCTTTACCTCTAGAGATGTTGATTCGGCCAGATCTATGTTTTTCATCTCTTCTTCCTTCATTCTTGCCCTTCGGATCAGCAGATGCGCCTCTACATTTACTGCACTGTTTTGCATCTCGTGAAGTGTTGCAATATCCCTTTCTCTCAGCTGAAACTCCATCTCCGGATCAAAGGCGCCCGGATAGTGTAAGAGAGCAGATCTAGGAGTAGGCCTTATATCAACTGGCATCGAATAATAAACTTGATTAAATCTGGCTGAAAACTGTTGTACTGTCTCCCCTGGCAATCTTTTCAGCTGGTTATACTCTTCTACAATCAAGAAAAGGTTCTGTCCGATCATCCACCTGTCGAGAAAAACTTTGACAAACTACTGGAAATCTGAGATGCTTGCATCAGGCAAGGCTTTGAACCAACTCTTCACTTTGGCTTGCAAAGAAAGAGCAAAAAGCCTTATACTAACATCTTCTTCATCAAATTCAAAAAGATCTAGAAAATTCTCAAAATTCTGGACATGTTGCTCAGCGTTGACATTCTTACATTCACCATCAAACATCGGCAAGTATAGATCATAGTTTTTGGGAAAAGCATGAAGAACAGAAGGTAAAACAAGAGGTTTATACCGATCTGGAATTTTACAAGGTGTAGGGGTATGTACAGAAGGTATAGAATCAGACTTGGTCGCTTGAGGTTCATCACAAAATTCGGAAAAAGGATCTTGATCAAGCTCAAAGGCATGTAAATCTTTGGTATTCACAATCTTCAAAGGGAAAGAATCAACTGCAGGCCGAGGATCTCTTCTCAAATACAATATACTTTGCAAAGCCTTCTTGACATTCTCAGGAAAAGAGAAGAAATAATTTACAACAAAGAACAAAATGTCCTGGATGAAATTCCAACTTGAGTACCTGATCTTGCCATATTCTCCTTTCATGTTTCTGCTGGTCGGGATCATCCTCTAGTGGAGTCTTTGGATCTGATCTTCAAAACTGATTTAGAGTCGCCAAGTGAATGATTTCAGCCTTTCAAGTGTCTGATCGTTGTTCACCATCAACAATCAGATCTGAACTTGATACATGTACTGGGGTGAAATGGAAATGAAGTGGTCGTATTCACAAGCTCACGGAGATTGATTGAAGCAGCGTTTATCTACTAATGCTGATGTAAAACAAGAGCGTTTTCGAAGGCTACCTGGCGTAACTTCAGGCTCCGTCTAAGACTTATGAAACAAACACATCAATGAGCTAAGGATTAGATGTTCTCCCCAGTATGGTCGCCAGTATGTTAGCACTTGAGATTTCACCCTAGGCTGAGGAAGGTAAACCTTCAAGGCAACATCAAACCATTTCACCTCGTAGCTAGCCCTACGGGGTATGAGAAGGCTCTCTCCGGTCAATCTCAGTAAAATATTCAATGGACAGAGATGACCAATACAGTGACACTGATATTAGGCTAGTAAATTGATTAAAAGGTTGATTTAAAGTTTTTGGGGTTTTTGGTGGCAATTGGAGGGAGTACAATTCAGGGTGTGGGGATTGAGCTCAGTTTTTGCAGGTGGGTCTTTGGGGCAAGGTAGGAGTTTGTGCTGATGCCTTAAGCTGAGATGGATGATCAAGGAAGAAAGAGAAGGAGCTAAAGAGGGCAAACAATGACTTTGAATCCTCTTTAGACAGTGGAAAACATAAATATTAAACAAAATTGAAAGCTGAGCATGGCATGCATGAATTCAAACTTTATCACTTCTTTTGTTTAATTAGCAGCAATAGAATAAGAGATGGAACACATAAACACACTTACAATGACAATTAGGAAACACACCATCAACATAATAATCCACAAGAATCCACAATGATGTCTGCAAAACCCTGGCCTTCCTTTTCCTCAAATTGCAGAGATACAAGTAAAATATACAATAGAGCTTCTCCCTCCAGAGTCCAACTATGAAAATGAGCAAGAGAAGGCATAATATAGATGATCTAACTCATTTCCCCACCTCTAGGGGTCGAGCTCAGCTTCCTAGGAGCTGTTTCAACTAATTCTAAACTGAGCACTAGATAATAGGCAGTCAAAACAACTTGCCTCTAAAACTTAGGTAATCTATCCATGCATTAAATATTCACTATTTACATCAAAGAAACTTCTAGAAGTGTCAAAGGAGAGTAAATGTATCCAAGTGCTATGAAAATTACACAAAAATCCATCATTTACATGCCTCAAAAGTCAACCAAAGTAAAAATATTGTTTTGCTGGCCGAACTGGTCAAAACAGTGAAATTTCCTTGAGTGGTCGCGCCCCTCACTTTGACTGGTCGCGCGCATTGACAGCTCTGTTTGAGGGCCTTTCCGGTGTCCAAATCAGGTGCAAGATAACTCATTGGAAAGGTCTATGAGTCTACTTTCCAACCCCACCGGAATTTTTGAATTTGGAGTTGATTTGACCCCTCAAAAGTCATTTCTCCCAAGACAGCTTTCTGCAACTCAAAAAAGGGGCAGAAAGTCAAAATTTGCATGTATTTTGAGCTTTTGGAAGCCCAAATCTTCATAAAATCTGAAACCCATCCATAGGCAAGTGTATTTTTGCATGAAAATTCCAAAAATGTAGAGTTTTCCCCGTTCTGAGCTTTCCCCATGACTGGTCGCGCGCGGGGTGAGACCAGTCAAATGGCCAAAACCTGTAAAATTCCCAAAAATGCCAAAAATGCTTCAAAACTCTCAAAATTTCTTGGGCTCCTCTCTTTTATGATGATCACCTTTGCCTCCCCTACGAGGCCTCCGCTGTACCTCAACCTCTGTGGAAGAGGACCGGTCATCACCTTGCTCATAGGTTTCAGTGGTTGACATGGTGCTTTTGAGCAAAGTGGAGAAAATAGATAAAGTAAACTGCTGCCCTTGCCTGCAAAAATGCTGACAAGTATGCTGTTTTCAAGGGGAAAAAATCATAAGGGAAATGTTAGGGGAGGGATTTTTAATAAGGAATGGGAAAATATATAAAAACAGGGATTTTTAAGGGATAATTCACAAAATGTCAAACATATCATCTCATCTTCCATCATTAGGAAATCATTTGCAAAGAAATACTTTATTAGGGAAAATACGTATGATAGTCATCAAGGGAAAGGACATGCATTTGCAACAGGAGTATAGGACAGCATAGATAGCTTGCTCCATTGAGTTTTTTGTTTTTTCAATGTACATCATAAGGTAAACAGTGTTTTTCAAAGGATTTTATGTACATTTAGTCATAGGGGAACAAGGCTTCTTTTACATCTTGTCATAAGGGAAAAGGGATCTTAATTGAACAGGATTTTAGGGAAGGGGTAGAGAGGAAAACAGGGCTTGGTTTTGGGGAGACACAACAATATTCTTTTGCAAACAATATTTACAGCAATATGTCCATTTTATACATATACACAGCTGCATTTTTCTTGTTTTTGCTATGGATATGCAACAGCAGTGTGTCTTCTATTTTCCAATGACTATGCCCAGCAATATCTTTTTTTTATTTGGTCATTTTGCTATATTATTGCTCTTTTCTCTTTTTACATAACATTTTTATCCTTGTTGTTGTTCTTTTATTTTCCTTGCCGTGTGGAGGGTATTAGGGTTTGGGTAGAATACATGAAAGGGCATTAGGGTTTGGTAAAGGGATTTGGGGGAGGGATAGGGTTTTAGGAATTTGGGATGAGAGATTTAGTATTTATTGCAATTGAGATAAGATATATATGACATTTGTGAATTTAATAAGAAACAAGGAGGGAATAAATAGGGATTTAAAGCCTTGAAAAAACATCAACCCTAGCATAATGCCTACATGAACAAGCAATCACCCAAATCCATTTCTCCTTACATTTCTTGGTGATAAACATATATATGCAAGCCCATCATTTCATGTTCCAAGCATTCAAACGCACTAGAAGACCCTACCTCGATCAGTTGAGCAAGCAAGAGGGCGATTTAGTCGATTTGGAGTGGTTCTGTAGAAGACAGCTTGAGTGGTCGCGCCCTTTAGAAAAATACACTGCAGAGGGGTCGCTGAGTGGTCGCGCACTGACTGAACCTGAGTGGTCGCGCCCCTGAGAATGACTCCAACTTTCTGCAAATCGCCTCTTTTGACCTCTCACTCGTTTTTGCAAGCTCTCAAATGCATAATGAGGCTGTTTAGAGGGAAATTTACTCTTTATAGGCCCAATTTGAAAAAATTAACTTACCAAACCCACTTTCTAATGTTTTTGTTTTGACATTCACTTTTAACACTGTTTTGAGTTCACTTTGTCCTGAATTTGATCTTTTGAGTGCTTTAACTCCGTTCTTTTTGCAGGTTGACCATCTGATGGACTCTAGCGAGGAGACCAGGGTTATTGCCGGCATTTTGAAGAATTTTGAAAATTTTCCTTATTTTTTGCAAATTTCACATGACCTTGGGTTTAAAAAGATGGTTTTTAAATCCAAGGTATAAATGAGTTGTACCTGATGAAAATATCCATGAAACATATTTACATACCTCCTTCCGGCTTGTTGGGGACCCATGGACCTTTGACTCATGATCTTGCAATGACATTTGACTGAAACCCTAGACCTAAGACTTTGGACTTCAAGACAAAACAAAACAAGCGTGACACAAGTTCATTAACTGATATGACCTGATCCAGCAAAGCCAAGAAGGGAACAAGGACCAGCTCCTCCATCAGTTTTATGGCATGCCTAATGGAATGCAAAACTGACATCGATGAGACACCTACTTATGCATATGCAAAGAGTTTTTTGATCACCGATGGAGGGCTCAAGACCGACACTAACACCTTCCATGAAAATGTGTGTGTATGGTATACATGCCTTTTGGTCTGCAAACCCACGTGTACACATGGCTTGGTCAATGGGGAACCTACGTATACCTCTTTCTCTTCATTCTGTGAGCCTGAACTGTGATATGTGATTTGTATGATTTGCCATCAAGGATAACACCTGTGTCATAGTGCCAAATCTGTATCATAATGCCAACACATTTAACTAATGAATTGGATTATGAAGATCCACAGTATGTAAAGTTTTTGGAAGAAGTGATGTATTTGAATATAGTTTCAAAGCAAGCAAGGATATTGGTATGAGAATATTCCTTTTAAATACAGGCTTCAAAATCTTTAAGCCGTTGACCAGTAAAAAGACTTTTTGGCTTCATTTTATTTTATTTTGTTCTTTACGGAAGGGTATGGCCAACGTAGGTTGTATGTGGATACAAGGATGAATTCTACTGTGGATACAAGGATGTGGACACTCGTGGAATGACATGCTTTGTCTTGGGCAACATCGAGTATGGAAGCAGATGGAAGTCTCATTAAGTGGGTATGCGACATTTTGCCCCATTTTTCATTTTGTTTATCATTCATTGTTTGTGCTGGTTTCGATAACCATTTTTACTTATTTATCTTTTGGTCACTTTATATCATTAACATTCCATGTTTACGAGGCCAAGTAAAATTTAGATTGCTTTAGATGAGCACATGAATGTATGGCAACATGAAGTGATAGCAAAAGTGATTAACAATGCACGCAAAACATGAATGAAATATTCAGCGAGAAGATTAACATGCATGTGGGTGAGGTAGTTCGCCAGTTGGGCGAATGTCCGTGCAAAACAGTTTCATGCATGTGACAATAGTGAGATAGTAACGAAAACTGAAACAGAGCTAGGACATGCTAGTATACATGTAAACGGCAACAAGAGGTCAAAGAAATCAAGAAAATAGTACTCATACAAGCGAAAACACAAAAAGTGATAGAAATGCAGCACAAGGCATGGGAAGTGGGCTTACCCCAAGACAGTTGAGCTGACTGTGCCGACTACTCCTAGATGTGATGTGGGATGTTAGAGATGCAAGGTTGATGTGAGGAATGAGCTCTACAGCATCCAGTTGATGAGTTTGATAACACTTGGTGGGAGGTTTCTGAATTTCTCCTTGCATGTAACCTCCAACAGCTAAAAATAGATCCATGAGACAAGGGATGCCTTTGCATGCTACCTTGGGAGAAGAAACCTATGCATGAATGTCTATTTTGCTCGGTCCTGGAGGGAGCCAGTCAACTCAGTTGCAAATGCAAGAGACTGCTCAACTGATGGAGAAAAATTTGCATTTATGTCTGGGAGCTGGGCTAGCTGCCTAGGGGGTTTGCACAATTTCTGGGCTGAGCAGTTGACTGCTACCTAGATTTGCACAAATGCTGGGTTGAACAACCTGTTGATGGAAAAAATTGTGCATATCCTGCTGGGAGGGTTAGCTGGCAGGATTGCGCAATCCTAGAGCCCAACAGGCTGTCAGAGGGAATTACACAATTCCTAGAGGGAAGGCTAGTTGCCCTCCAGAAATGCGAAAATTTCACTGGGAAGCTATTCAGCTTGCAGCTGGACCAAGTCTGGGTAAGAAACCTTTGAGGGGAATGGATCGAATGTGATCGATAGGCTACCTTTGTGCAAGGAAAACACTGAAGCTTGAGTACTTGAGGAAGCAAGACAAAGTGTTGTGTAAGGTTGGTAGGGGAGGCTCCAAAACAGGTTATGGAAAAATTTTAGAGGGTGGTTGTAGCCACTACAACACACACCTGGGAAAACCCATGCCAAGACAACAAGAGAACCAAATGCACAAATGCATGTACCATGCATTCTCAAACCAACTAGGAAATTAAACATGCCACCCGTTACTTGCAATTATTTTTGTTGAAGCTACTTGATCCAACTTTTCCTTTCTTGTTTTCTTTCCTCCTATTGGTTCTCTTATCTCTCTGAAACCAATTCCAAAGTTAAACTGACAAAAAAATCAAGTGACAAAATTCATGAATTGATTCTCAAAATCCTTTTTATCATTGAGGCCTCTATTTTCTTCATTTTCCTTCAATTTTCCTCTCATGCAAATTTGTGACCCTTCATCTCCCTTTTCTCCTTTTTCTCTTTATTCTCATTAACAAAATACCAATTAATGCCTCTTTTCCTTTCCTAATCCTTTATCAATGTCTTTGTCAATTTCCTTAACCACTAATAAATTGAAATGAACACCCACTAGGATGCTTTGACCAACATTCAACTTGGAATAACTGTCCCATGACCTTGGTCTTATTTTTCCTTTATTAACTTTATTACATGAAATTTTAACTAGGGGTTGTTACAAACATGGGCCATTTTTATTTTATATTTACAGGGTTATTTTATTTATATTTTTGTATTTTATTTTTGTGCTAGTTAAAATGTTTACATTACAATAATATTTTTATTTAATTTTATATTTATTTTTATGTAATTTTACTTAGTCAAAATGTTAAAAATTACATTACAACATCTCTACCACACTGAGCTAGAAAGCATCTCTCGATGAAATGAGGAAAATTTACATAACTCATCTATTTTTTCAATGGGATAGTTGAAGATAATACTAGTCGATTCATTATACACCTTCTTCCTTATCATCATACTTACATAGAAGTAGGGTTTAGGTACCCTTGTGTTTATATCAAGCAATGACTCTGAGGTTGTAATGGTTGTAATGTACCGAGTACCCTCTCTCAATTTATGATGATATGGGGTATTTCTTGAAAATAAAAATAAAAAATCCATTTCTCTTATTTTTAACAATAGTAACCATGGACCGATACCATACCTTATCAATACCATATGTCTGGTTGATATGACATTTTCTTTAATTAATTAATTTCCAATAAATTAATTAAAAGAGCATAACTAGTTTAAGATAAATCTTAATTCTTGATTTGTGAATACTATTATGAATATTTTAGCATATTTCATGGAGATAAAATCTTTACTATCCATTTAATAATTACTAAAAATTAAATTAAAATTGTAATATATATATCAATGTTTTTTTAGAAGATTTTTCGGCGTAAATCACATTTGAATGCATTTGTCAACGCATTTCTAACCAACTAGTGTGGTTCATCGTCAGGACAAGTTGAAGATTCGGATCTAGACTGCATGTTAAATACACAGAGCAGAACATCCAACAACTATATTTGACCAGGCAACGGTTATAATTAACTGGTCAACTAGACTGGCTAACGGCTATATTTGATTGGGAAATGACTAACTGGACTGGACCAAGGGATATGGATAGGAGAACATAATTGGTTAAATAATTAGTAAGTTAGTTAAATGCCTATACCATATTTAAATATAAATTAATTAATAGGAATTAATTAGTTATTGAAAGGACCTATATTAAAGTAATATAAATAAATATTTAGTTAATCAGTTTAATATCAAATATAAACTAGGTAATGTATTTATTCAATATGAACCAAAAGTATTAATATTAAATATATATAAGTTATATAATTAAAGTTACATAATTAAATAATTAGTAAACTAATAATAAGTTAGTTTTACTTATATTTAATTAAAAGGGGCTAATATTAAATTTACATATAATTAAATAGTTAATGGAAAGTTAGTTTAATATCTATATAAATAAGGTAACATATTCAATTAACATTAAAAGGGTTAACATTAAATTTATATAAGAGTTATATAATTAAATATTTAATATTATTAAAATCATATAATTAAACGTTTAGTTAATTAATTGTAAGCTAGTTTTTATTCATATTTAATCATAGGGGTTAATATTAAATCTATATATAATTAAAAATCTAATTGTAAGTTAGTATTGTTATAGTTATTACCATAACAACTAAATGTTGTTAAATCTATTAATCGATCTTATTAATAAAGCTATTAAAATAAATATAAACTTAAGCCTTATCTAATTACATATATTAATAAAATATAATAAGAATAATTCTTAAAAGGATAACTCAATATGTAGTGGAATAAGGGACCAATGATAAAAATTAATTAAATCACTGGGGAGAAAGTAAGAAGGTTTTTTTAAAGTAGGTTAGTTAATAGTTCTCATCTTAAAAAAACCTTCATCAATAATTAGGTAAATAAAGTTTTTATAAAAGGATCTTTATTACTTAAGAAAACAATAAAGTTTATAATATTAATGGAGAGGGAGGGAAAGAGAACAAGTGAATAAAAACATAAAATCAAAGGGACCATAAAAAAGGAAATACCGATGATCCAGAAAACTAGGGGGAAGAATACCAAAAGGAGCGGGGGCATGGGGAAATGGCTAGGAAGAGAGAGAAGGGATCCAACAATCGTAATTTTCTAGCTGGCATCTCTATTGAGATCGTTTGGTCTTTTCTCAATCGCAATGGCTTCCCTAAATTTTCGGTGATGAAATTGAGTAACCCTAGCAATAACACGAACCTCCTCAATACATACATGATGCTTTGTCTTTTCAAGAGTACTCCCATGTTTTAAGTCGGATGAGTGCTCATTAATCCTCTGATTAATAGAACGATCAGTCTCACCAATGTAGGGGTCCCACAGGAACAGGGAATAACATAGACACCTTTCATGTCCTCGGGGTTAACAGGGTCCTTTACCAACTGGAGGGAGCTACTGATTTTTTTAACGAGTCTAAAGGTAGAGGGAACATTATGCTTCTTAAGAATCCTTGCAATATTATCAGTAGTTCCTTGATGAAAGGGAGATGAACCCCTGAGATTCGACCTTTAGGGTTTTTCTTGACTAATGAATTCTTGTTGGCTTTAAGGAAAGATTTCTTACTGAGGTGCATACTATAACCATTATTAACAAAGACATTAAGGAGGTGGGCCTTCTCTTTATGAAGGCTCTTTTCATCAGAGATTCTCAGTGCAGGAGTGGCAAGTGTGTTGAGAATGCCCAACTTTTAAGTTGGGAAATGATGGGAGCTGGCATGAAGATACTTTCGGATAATTAAGCAGAAGTTGGATTCCCGCCCTCTCCTCTTGATTTCCTTGGATTCTTCTTCATGCCTTATTTTTATTTTTTGTTTATGTATTTTTATTCTTTCTCCATTCTTTTCTTTCCCTTTTTAGTAATCTTTTTAATAATTCTTTAACTCTATTTAACTAATTTTAGTTTTTAAATTGTTGATTATTCTTATTATCAATTATTATAACATATAACTATCCTCTTTTCTATCATTTTTAATCCTTTTCAATTATTATCTCTTTGATATTCAAAATAATTCATAAATTATTAAATAAATATTTTTTATTCTATTAAAATGAAAACAAATAATAAATTATTATTTATTTTCATTCTTATTTTCCGTTTCTTTATTGATCTCCCTAATAATTCATTTTAATTATATTTATCGTTCTATTCAAATTGTCAATTATTATAACATATATCTATCCTCTCTTTTTTAATATTTTTATTTTTTTTTAATTATTTTATTCTCTTTTTTAATATTTTTAATATTTTTAAATTATTTTATTACATTATCTCATTGATATTCATATTGTAAATAAATTATATTTTAATAAATAAATTATATTTTATTCGATTAAAATGAAAATAAATAATAAATTATTAAATAAATTAATATATTATCCAATTAACTAATTCTTAATTCATAATAATCTTCACTCAATGACTAATTCATAACGACTATATCCAAGCTAGGATACATTTCTGCTATTTAAACAATTGGGAAAATTGGTTTTTCACCATTGTCTTGGGGATGAACCACATTAGTTGGTTCAAAACAACTATCTCCAGGCCAAGATGCATCTATGCTATTTAAACAATTGGGAAGATTGTTTTTTTCACCATTGTCCTGAGGAACCACATTAATTGGTTCCAAATGTCGACAAAAATTCAACAATGTGATTATTATTGATAGATATTAATTTATGATAAGTATAAAATTACTTGTTTTATTATATATAAAAATTAAATAAATTATAAATTAATTTTAAATTATTACTAGTAATTATATAAAAAAAAATGTATTAGTTAAATATATATACATTTTAGAAAATATGTACAAATATTCTTAATTATCCTGATTCACTTTTTACTTTAAGATCTGAATTTTTAACTTCTAAATACTTTTTTAACAATACCATGACCAAAGCCATAGCTGGTCAATACCACATGTCTAATATTAACTTTGTTGATATGGCATTTTCTTTAATTAATTAATTTCAAATAAATTAATTAAAAAAACATAATTAAGATAAATATTAATTTTTGATTTAAGAATATTATTATAAATATTTCAACATATTTTATAGAGATAAAATCTTTATTATGCATTTGATAATTATTAAAGAAAAAAATTGAATTAAAATGGTAAAACGTATTGATGTAATAATTATTATTATTATTATTTAAAATGTTGGTAAAGATTCTTTATGGGAAAAAAATATTCATATGCTTATATATATATATATATACTCAATTTCACCATTCATTTTAACATGTTTAATGTTGTCGACCCGGGATTTTAGCTAATAAAATGAAAAGGAGCGTCTTAATAACTAGATACGCGATAGGAGGTGTATATATATAATATGCATATTCCTAACATGAGATCCTCATAAAATCCAATCTCTCAGAAGCGTGGAGTCAGCTTAGGGACTTAATACGCACACAGATCATTTCATTGCTTCTGTAACTTCATTGAGGTTGGAGCGAGCTTTTTCTGGCACTTGTCGCTTCGTTCTAAGGTACGTATATATCATGCAGAAAATGCGTTTTAACAGAAAATACCACAAGCCCTTCATTGATTTCTAATATTGATTTCTATTTTTTTTATTTTAAGTAGATAAGTTGAACGGGTGCCAATGTAGAATGTATTAACATTATTACTTTGCTTGCAGGCAGTCTATTCAATTTATCCAAAAGAGCTATTCATCGATTGGTTTTGTATTAAAAAAATGCAAAATCCACAACCTGGCATGGCACAAGGTGTCAATTTGGTCCACGATCCACAACTTGGCATAGCACAAGGTGTCAATTTGGTGCAGAATCCACTACCTCGCATAGTACAAGGTGTCAATTTAGTGCAGAATCCACATCCTGGCATAGCACAAGGTGTCAACTTATTGCGGAATCCACAGCCTTGCATGGCACACGGTGTCAATTTAGTGCATAATCTACAGCTCGGCATTGCACACCATGTCAATTTAGAGCAGAATGCACAGCCCACCATTGGACACCATGTCAATTTAGTGCAGAATCCACACCGTGGCATGGCACAAGGTGTCAATTTAGTGCAGAATCGATTACTTATTTAATCTATTAGGAGCTGGAGCGCGTCGGACAGGAGAGTCGATTACATTCGAACAGGTGTCTGCTGCCAAATTTTTTCACCAATCACCCTAACAACCAATCCTCAATCGCCATGGGACGCTTGTCTTCTCACGACGCTTGCAGTATTCATGCATGAAGCTTTGGGAATGTGTTGGTACGTGGCTTAAGCTCCTCTTTTTCTCCATGAAAGACTCTTAACATCTGGTGGAGGTCCTTTGCTTTATAAACCCACTCTTGCTGTCAATATGGGTTTCACCTCCAGCCTCACAGGCTGGGGGTAAATCGCCTCCCTTGCATCTCTTCCTAGTTTTATCTGGCCATATGAGGTTTCACGGACTCCCAGTTTTTCGACTTGGCTCTCTGGTCCTGACGTGCCCGCGGTCTCTTCATGCAGGTTAGTTAATCTTCTTCTGCTTTGAACTGCTTTCTTTTCTCAGTTTGAAGCTAAACTCTATAGGATTTGGATAGCTTTCTTGTAATTTTCTCATGGTCGTAATACATTGAGGTGCTCTCCTGTTATAGTTCATCTATTAATTGGAAAATTCTCATATGTTTTTGGAGATATTGCTTGGGAAGTTTAGCTCCTTTTTAGAAAGTGGATGACTTAAACATTGTTAATCTGTTAACCATGTTGAGGTCCCTCTTGAATAGAATAAAAGCCTCTTTTTACATCTACAGCCCCTATTCAGACCTCCGTTTTCGTATTGGGAGATGGTGGTGCATTATACATGTTTATTGATGTTGTTTTGATTACAAAAGTCAGCCAGCAGCATAGGTCTCTCCTCCTGTAGCTTCAGGTCTTTAGCTGTGTGTATCAACGGTTTGAATCCTTCCTCCGAAGCCTATAGCTTTTCCGGTGATTTTCCTCTTCTCGGAATCAATAATTTCAAATCTCTTTTCCCAGTGGGTCTTTAGGCTATTAATGATCTCTCTGAACGCTCTCAGGTGGTATCAGTTTTCCATACGCATTAGTCATCCTCTCCCCTTGTAATTGACACTTCGAAGGCTGGACTTTGTCTCTCCAGAGACTTCGCATTAATTCTCCCCCGTCCTTGACCTTCCTTTTTGAGAATTCAAATCTCCATTCTCGTTTCTCCTTAATTTCTATATCTTGCTTTGTCTTAGCTCCCGACAAAATCTTCCGGGAGAATTATATCTATGTACTTCTCCAGGTAACTCCTCTTGCCGGATCCTTTGTAGAGACTTTTTCAAGTACTGTTTGTGGTACTTGGGCTTCTATTTCTCGATCTGTTCCTCTGAATAGAATGTCAGAAGACAGCGACTCTCCTGCCACGCGGGCTCTATTTAGAGCCGCCATTGAAGCGGAAGCTGCACGTGACAATGCCAACCGAGATCACAGCTGGCATGCCACGGTGAATGAAATGCTCCTTCCTGAAGTGATTCCGGACACAAAGACAGGCCCGACCTCTTCAAAAAAGAAAGGCTTTGCCCAAGGTCGGCACCTTCACAAACCCAGAGCTCCGGTCAAAACTATTCCCCCTCCAAAAGCCGTTTCTGTGACCAGCTCTTCTTTGTCTCAAAGGATTGATAGTCTCCAAAAACACGCACTGGTTGGGAAATGGTATTTTCCTGAAATGAATGAGGAAAACATGAGGAAATGGATAGCAGCTTCGTGGACCCCTCTCATTGGCTATACTCCAATCATTTCCCGCCTCATGAAAGATTGGTTCTCTTTCCACTTTCAGAAGGCATCTGATTTAGAATTGACTTTGAACAGACCTTGGGTTTTCGGCCGAAGTTTTCTTTCATTGTCAAGATGGTATATGGGCTTCGACCCTCTCAAGAACACTCCATCTCATAACATGATCTGGGTCAAGCTCCCAAACTTGCCATTAGAATTATGGACGACAGAAACTCTCACAATGATTAGGGACGCAGTTGGAAAATTCATATATGTTGACCCATGGGTCAGGGGGAGAAGGACAAAAGAATCGCGTGGATTCTAATTGAGAAGCCTTATAAGGGAGGCTATCCTGATCAGATAGAGATTACATGGGAAGGCTTTAAAATTTGTCAAAGACTTGACTTCTGGGGCATCCCTTTTCGATGCTCATTTTGTCATCGAACGGGCCACCTCATCAGAAATTGCAGGCACCGATCCAAACACAGGGCGAACAGGCATCATTCTGAAAAGAAAAGAATTTCGGGGCCAGACTCTCCTTCTAAATATGTAAGTAATTCCGAAAATCATTTCTCTTTTCAATCTACCGACCTTCAATGCTCCCAGTTTAACTCTCAACTTCAATCTGAGTCTCCAGATCTAGCGGACTTTCATTGTCCCCCTATCCCGAGCCGCATGATGAGAACCCCGTGCTTTCACCGCTGGTAATGAATAAAGCGGACTTTGTAGTGGGGTCACATCCTATACTGATTACTTCCTCCTCGCCATCTCCCAATGGGTCGCCCCCTGTCTCACAAAAGGGTAAGGAACCTATGGTGACCCCGACCCCCTTCAACTCTCCATCTGAATCCCTTATTAACAGATACGATAGTGCCATCGACCTCCTTCTCCAGTGGAACCCATCGGTTCTTGAACCACTGACTATTCATAAGCCTTCCTTCCCATCCATTAGTCCCAATTCCGCCAAAAATATCACTGTCAGGAAAAAGCAAAAAGGGGGAAGCCGTCACTTTCGAGGCAGAACGATTGCTTCTGACCTGGGGGTTACAAATCTGTCTCTTGTGGAAGTCCCAATCATGGAACCTACTGCTTCGCAGCCTCTTAGAGCATGCACGACTGGTCAAGCCTCCAAATGACCTTCTTAATATCTTTCAATATTAGGGGATTGGGTGCCGCCCCTAAATTCCTGGCGCTAAAAGAGACACTTGCATCTGCTCATCCCCTCATTATCTTTATTCAGGAAACAATGCACTCAAGTTTAGTGTCTCTGGCTTTCTTCAGAAGAATGTTCCCCTCTTGGTATATGGTTGCCACTGAAGCTGATGGTATGTCTGGTGGTCTGGCAGTATTGTGGAACCCGGCTTCGGTCAGAGAAAAGGCTTTCAAATGTTGTGTTGGGATTCTTCTCTCGGCTTCTATCAGAGGAAGGCCTCAGGTCATCAACATATTGAATATATATGCGCCCTATAGGGACAAATCTCCTTTCTGGGACAAGTTGTTTGATTCTGAAATTCTAGACATTGATTTTTTATTAATAGCAGGTGATCTAAACTTGACCCTTAACTCTACGGAATGCTGGGGTCGATGTAGAAAGCAGGATCTTTTGGCTGATAAAATGCATCAGGAACTTCTAAATAGAAATTTAGTTGACATAATTCCTGAAAAAATGGTCCCAACTTGGGAAAACGGCAGGACGGGCTCAGCCTACATTGCTAAAATAATAGATCGCTTTATTATAAAAGCCAGCATAATTGAAAGGTGGGGAATGCCTGTCGCTAGAACTGGAATGGAGTTCTCCTCGGATCACAGGCCAATCTTCCTGGAATGGGTGAATATGAATTGTAGGATGGGCTACCCTTTCAAATTTAATAGATCCCATCTCGAGGACAAATCTTTCATTGAACTCATTACAAACACTTGGAGGGACATTCATCAATCTGAAGAGGCATTCTTATATACATTCCGGGAAAAATTCAACTGCTGAGAGACGCTGCAAAGGACTGGCAGATCAAGAAGAGGAAGAAGGACAATCAGGGGCTATTTGATATCAAAAAAGAAATATGTTATCTTTCTAACTCTGTCCATTATAATGGTCTATATTTCGATCAAAAAATCCACATCAGAACTCTGGAAAAAAAGAAACAAGAGCTGCTCCAAAAGGAGGAAGCTTTGTGGAGATTTAAAAGCAGAGTGACATGGCTCAGGGAAGGCGATCGTAATACGAAGTTTTTTCACAATTTCGCCAACGCTCGACGGGCGAAGAACTCCATTTGGAAGATTGAAGATGGCAAGGGGGGATTTCTCCACACTCAACAGGAAATCTCGGCAGAAGCCACAAGATTCTTTCAAAATCATTATAAAAGGCAGAGAAGCGAATCAAATGACACCTTATGGGTCGTGGATCTGATGCCTGTAATGTTTGATGGGGGCGCTAATGATGAATTTTTTAAGCCAATTATGGAAGAGGAACTTCACGACACCATTAAAAAGTTCAAAATGGATAAAAGTCCGGGGCCCGATGGTTGGCCGATAGAGTTTTTCTCTCATTTCTATGATTTGTTCAAAGATGATTTGCTGCGCATGGTGGAAGCCTCCCGCATATCCGGGAATATAAACAATGCGCTAACTGCCACTTTTTTAGCTCTTATTCCCAAAAAGGACAAATCGGAATCATTTTTCGATTTCAGGCCGATCGCCTTATGCAATACTCTATTTAAAATTATATCCAAGATAATTGCGGAAAGGTTGAAGGTTGTTCTAAATTCCTTTATATCAAAGGAACAACATGCATTTTTAAAAGATAGACTTATTCTGGATGTCGTTGCTATGACACAGGAATGCCTCTTCTCAATCACATCAAATAATATTGATGCCGCAGTCCTAAAGATAGACCTCAAAAAAGCTTACGACTGCGTAGACTGGGGTTTCCTTAGAATCCTTCTTGCTAAAATCGGATTAAGAGCTCAAGGAATTAACTGGATAATGGCGTGTGTTGAAAACGTCAAATATTCAGTTCTCATAAATGGTATCCCTTCATCTTTCTTCCAAGCGGAGAGGGGTCTTCGCCAAGGCTGCCCTCTTTCACCTCTTCTTTTTATTCTCGTGATGAACTCTCTTAGCTCTCAGATCAATATGGCCGTTGCTGAAGGGAGATGCAGGCCGATTAAGATATGCAAGGATATCTCCCTCTCTCATAACCTTTTTGTAGATGATATTCTTATTTTCGCGATGTTATGTAAATCATCATGGATCTGCCTAAATGTGATCTTTCAGAAATTTCAATCCGCATCTGGTCTGATTATAAACAAAGACAAGTCTATGCTGTATCATAACGAATCAAATCTGGACTTAGCTCAATGGATTGCTGCGCTTTTTGGCATAAAACATGCTCTGTTAAAGGACGGGTTTAAATATCTAGGTTTCCACTTAAAAGCAAAGGGATATCGCGCACGGGATTGGCAGTGGCTGATCGAGCGCTTTTATAACAAAATTTCATGTTGGGAGATGCGATTTTTATCCCTGGCAGGCAGATTAACATTGGTTCAAACCGTTCTATCTCAACTGGCGATTTATTGGGCCCACCTCTTCCACCTACCTGCATCCATTACAAACAAAATGGTTTCTCTGGCAGCCACTTTTTTATGGGGTGGTAGATCATATCAGTCCAAGATCCATCTGGTGAAGATGGATTCTATTTCAAGGCCGAAGAAGCTGGGTGGATGGGGCCTTCTGCACATGCCATCTTTTGGCAAAGCACTTCTATGCAAATCCCTTCTCAGAGGAATTTATGGCAAAATTCAGTGGAGCACCATCATTAATCAAAAATACCTCAAAGGAAAGAGCATGGTATTCTGGTACAGAAGGCATTCATTAGGCATCAGAGGAGGTTCGCCCATATGGCAAAGTTTTAGAAAGATCCAGTCTCTTTTCATGATGAATTTAAGATGGAGAATCTTCTCAGGATCGAGCATTTTTATTGGCATTGACTCAACAGTACATAATCTGGAATCGATGATTTCCCTTGCCTTGCTCTCCTTCTTTTTCTCAAGGGGCCTCTTCACATGGAATAAACTTATTAAAACTTGGTCATCTCAGAATCCAGTATGGAAGGACGGGGCCGAATTATCTCTGCCCCACTCTCTTCGTCCCTTATGGTCATCGGCTATCAACAGTTTTTCTAGTAAAGGCATCTCTCAACCGGGTTCAATGGATGAACTCATCTGGTCACTTCATAAATCCTCTCAGCTATCGCTGTCAGAGATCTATATGTTGCTTTCTCATCCGGCGAGTCGCCTTCCTCCCCCATTTTTCCTCTCAAATTTTGGAAAGCTTCCTGCCCGCTCAAGATGATTCTTTTCTCATGGCTTCTCTTCTCGGACAGGAATCTCACCTGGGAGGTTCTCCAAAGAAAGGGATGGCAGGGTCCGAGAAGATGTCAAATGTGCCTTTCGGAAGCTGAATCCAACTCTCACATGTTCTTCCAATGTGCCTCATCTTCATCAATCTAGTATGATTTCTCTTTGATTTATGGCTTTTCTCACCGAGTTTTTTCATCTGTACAGGATGGTTTCAATTGGTGGAGTGTTCAGAACCCCTCTTGGCGTTCTTTGTTCATCCTCACCTGCTGGTTTTTATGGAAATGGAGAAATGACTGCATTTTCCAGGACTCCAGGTCGCCCCTTGCTTCTATCCTGATCTCAATTACAGGCTTTATGCCCCCTTCAGATTAATCCCAAGTCCAGCTTTGCTTATGTTAGAGCTTTTTGGACCTTCTGCTCTCACCGTTGGTGGATTTTCATTTTGAATCATGCTTATTCAGCTCCTTTTAATCTTTTTTGGAGGCTCCGCTTCACTCTCATGAAGCGTTAATTATGGAGGTTTCGAATCACTCTTTTTAATATTTTATGGAGGTTCCGCTTCACACATGAAGCGCTATGTGTATTATGGTTTGGATCCACATGCTTTCTGTGTTCGCGATTCTGCTCATGCTGCCCCAGCACTTCCTGATGCTGGCTCTCCCATGAAGTGTTAATGTGTTTATGTTATCTCATCATCAGTCATATACTATCTGATTCAGCTGTTTCTATGTTTCAGCTAATACTCATGTATTTCGATCATGTATTCGTATCTTTATATTCCCTTAATAAAATTCATGATGATTTTCTCTCTGAAAAAAAAAAAATTAGTGAAGAATCCACAGCCCCGCATTGCACCTGCTGTCAATGTAGTGCAGAATCCACAGCCCCTCATGGCACAGGGTGTCAATTTAATGCAGAATCCACGGCCTGGGATGCCATATGGTGTCAATTTTAACCCAAATCTGCAAAATCAACAGCCTGGCATAGCACAAGGTGTCAATTTGGTGCAGAATCCACAACCTGGCATAGCACAAGGTGTCAATTTGGTGCAGAATCCACAACCTGGCATGGCACATGGTGTCAATTCTAAACCAAATCAGACCTTCTGCAGACTTTGTGATTCTGTGCTAGGGGTTAATTCTGCGTGTGCTAATTGTTTTAATCATACGTGGACTCGTTTCAACGAGTTGAAACGAGAGATTGAAAACCAACGAACGAAAAATTCATGTGAGTTGGAAGCTCTTGAAAATTCGAACGAAGAGGTTGAATTTTTGAGAAAGTGGGACTTCACTCCCGGTGAAGCATCCTCCACTACTGATGTTAGCATAGTTTGCAATTCTGATGGAACTTTGTTTCACGCACATTCTTTCATTCTGGTGAGTTCGTTTGTTTTTTAAAGAAAAAATAATAATTGATTTAATTGATTTATCACGTATTTTTGTTTGTTATTTAAAAAAAAATCATAATTTTATTCAACTTGAAAAATCAAGAAACAACGCCACGCCATCAATTACCCTACATAGATATTGATGATTATTATATTGCGTTATTTGTGTAGGCGAGTAAGTCAGACGTATTCCGTGCAATGCTGGAAGGAAATGAAAGAAAAGAAGTGCACATTGATGGGGCTCCCGGAAATATTGTGAAAGCATTTGTGAAGTTTTTGTACACAGCGGAGCTTAGTAGGGAAGATAAGCGTTTCCGTAGTGTTAAGGAACTTGTTAAGGTGGCCCATTTCTACGGAGTAAAACATCTGACGAAGACGTTAGATGAGAGAATGTCAAAGGCCCTTGTGGTAGGAAGAAATTCCATTATCGAAGCTGTAAAGATGGCATACTTACATGGGTTGAAGAAAACTAAGAAGAGGGTGCAGCGTATTATGGCTGGGGCTGATCCAACTAATGAATTATTTAATAGGGCTCTGAAAGAATTGTATGAGGTGAATACAGCAATAGCTCATCAGTTTTCTGTAGATATCATCAACCAATTGTAAGTTCGCTCATGCAATTTGATTTTATATTAATATTTTTTTTTCTTATAATATACTTAAATCGAAGACCTTGAATATCCAACTGATGACTGAATTTTTTTGGCATGTATATTTTATGAATGATGTTGTTATTGGTAACGTGGATCAACACCTTTGCTCACTTATTTCTTTATGGATGCAATGTTATTAATGTAATTTTTATGGTTTCTTGTTATTAAAAAATCATTTACATACACCTTAAGATAAACAATAGTTTTGCAAAGTTTCTTAACAAGTTGAGTTGCATGATCAATATCATAGTGTTTGAAATTTAGTTTCAAAAGATGTTTAGTCAATTTTTCATACCAAGCTTGTGGTGCTTTCTTGAGGACATAAAAGGATTTGATAAATTTGCATGCTTTGTGTTGTCCCTTCAAAACAAATCTTTCTAGTTGAGAAATAAAAACATTCTCTTACAATTCTTCATTCAGTAAAGTAGTTTTTACATCAGTTTTATGGAATTTCAATCCATTCTAAGTTTCCAAGGCAAGGAGAGTCTCGAGAGTAGTCTATTTTACAAACTTTAACAAAATATACATGTATCACCCTGTATCAAAAAATCCAATTCTATCCTCTCTACACCTATGTACATGTCTCTAAGTTGAACAGAACTGGTAAAAAGTATTAGAAAACTCTTTTCTCTAAGATTTATTTAAGAACCTACACATCATGTATAAGTTCAGTACATAGTTCACAAAAAAACATTTCATTAAACATTAACTCATACTTCCTACAAATTCCAAAATAAGGTTCTAATTAGACATTACCATAAATCCTTCTTTCATCCTTCAAAAAATAGTGATTAAAGTTGTAAAGTATATATTGCTTCATGTAATATTCCCATAATGTTGTAAATATTTTATTTACCACAGTAAAAACAAACTGAAGGATTAGTGTTATTATTTGTTTGAATTAACTAATATTATTTTTTTATTATTGAAAATTAAGAAATGATTCCTAGTGGCACGAGATCATGTAACTTCTAAGGGAAGGAAGTTAAAAGAAACAATTGGTGGAAAAACCCTAACTAACTTCCCTAACTGTGCAAGGCTTTCAGGAAAAGGAAGTTGGCGGGGGGGGGGGAAGGTAGCGCTGTGCTATAGGGACAGGGAGTGGAAGAAAAAGGGAAAAACTTGCTATGTATGGTGATGATCAAGGAGCGCGATGTGCGAGCAACTTGCAGAAGACTGAAGGTCTTGTGAGCAAGCTAGGGGGAGATTTGGTCTCGAAATACAATCTCATGGTTGAGAGGATTGACTAGCTACAGAACCAGAGGTGACCTCTTCCTATGGAGTTACTTACTTAAAAGCAACATAGGTATGAGGTACCATCTCGAGTTTGTGCTAATATTTTGAACCGAATTAGAAGTATTGTTTTCTACAAGCAACAGATTCGTAGAGCGTATAACCAAAATAAAGATAGCAATTGTCAATTTCTTTTTTATATACAGTGTTTACTATTTCTGAGAGATTGATAAAGGAAGTGCAACTATCGAAGTGGGACATTCTCTTTAAGAAACTAGTTTATATTATCTGTTGAAAAGCTCTGTTCAGATTGAAAAGTTGGTTTAGATTTTGTTAACTCAGTTCTGGTAGTTTGTACATGCTGACAGAATGTCAAATATTGTATTGTAAATTTAATTATATTTCTTTTTTTACAGTGCGATTCAATGGAAAGAAAAGAGTTAACACCATAATGAGAAAACACGAGAAGGCCACCTAGCTAAAATATATACAAATATCAGAACTTGTATGACAATATATGAAAACACGGGACTCTGTATGGACCCTACATATAACAGCGGAAGCGAAGAAGATTTCTCTTGAGCATAATCAAACAAAGAATTGATAATAATTATCTTGAATGTGTGTAACCTAAAAACAATAACAAATGCAAAAGCGGAGTAAAAACGTTCTAGAAGAGATATCAAGCCCAGTGTATGTGAAAGATGGGGTCACTCTTCCCTGTGGTTAGGGTTATGAATCGTGGATGAATTCCAAGAATCCCTGAGTTTGGCAAATATCAGCAGATCCCTAACTGGCTATATTTGAACCTTTTTAGGGATGAAACCCTCTTGGTTATAAAACCCTATATTTTGCAAACAGAGATTAATTTTACAAAAGAATATGGTATTTGTGGAAAAAAATAATTTCTTTAACCATGTATGAGTAAGAACCCAACATTTACAACCAAAATTGCGCAATAGAATGAATAATGGTAAAAACGCCAAAACAATTTAATGTTGAACTTTGTTCCAACAAATGGGAAAATTTACACCTTAAAGTACAAAATTAACATGACGAATCAAGGGCCACAAACAAAGTAAAGAATTCCATAAGCCTCATGTAAATACTTCACAAATTCCACATAGTTTCTACATGGTTTTCTTATAAGAATGATGAATACATAGCAAAGCGAAATATAAAAATATAGACAGAGAAAAGGAACTTTCGAATTCATGAAGACTATGCTCCAGCCATGAGATTAGTATAGTCAAAATGGAATTAAATGAAATACCACGATTCATATATAGTTCTGAATAAACCAGCATGAGCTTAAGCAGACCAGTGTCGTGGAAAAATCAGAAAACCGTAACAGGAGCAAAGCCTTCCTTGTTCAAGATATTTATACATAACGAAAGCCAAACCCCAGAGAGGAGGGCTGCTCTACAAGAAAACCCATAAAGAATTTACCTAAACTAAGACCGTATATAATATCAACTAGAGGTACAATCTTGACTTTAGCAGAGGACCGAGACTTGGATAACAGTTTAGGTAGTATCTCCAAAACAATGGGAACACTCCGGAATGGATTCTTACCCAGGAGCCCTGAAAGGTATAAGCCGGAGGAGAGTCTCCCTGCTAGACTTCATTGAGAACCCCGAAGCCGGATCCAAACTTCCTGCATGGTAAGACAATTAATGATTAATGCGAAGCTGGAAACACAAAAATAACCTTATCCAGAGAAGGATGGCACATGGCCATGCTAGGAAGCTGAGACCGCGAAGCCTTCCGCATCATAAGTCTAAGAATTGACCTGAAACAGATTTGCTAAGAGAAGGGCAGCATCAGAGCGGGTTCCAATGAAAGGATGCCTGGCAAATGAACCCTCCACCAACACTGACCAAAGAGGAATGAAACCCTAGGAGTAGCTCCACCCTAGGCTTGCCTAGAATACTCCACACCATCAATGAGGACAAGAGTCCCAATAGTTATAGCCGAGATGGGACAGCCTGCCCGAGCCAAGTACAGGATGGGCAGAGGAAATTAATGTTAACAGCTTCAAACAAGGCAAGCCATGTGATGGCAGCGAGCATGAAGAATGATAGAGACTTGCGGGAGGCTGCGTGGCTCTTGCCAATTTGTAAAAATCCAAGTCATCATTTGTACAGTCAACTATTTAGGCATGTTAACGAGCCTTTAAACAGAAAATAAAAATAAAAATAACATAGGTACAATGGCATCATGAGCATTAAAGATAGAAGTAGAGCTTGTCATCTCGAGGTAGTGATATTTACCATGTTATGTATTATTAATTTTTTTTATTATGTGCCATTATTAAATATGTGTGATGTGGTGGAGACATTACAAGTGGTATCAAAGCCAAGCTACAAAACTGTGGCCTTTGGCAAGAATATCCAAGGAAGATAAATAGACCATGTGTTGTTATTTGTTTTCCTCAACAATAAAAAAGAAAAAAGTTAATGTGCTAATTTTTTTCGTTTAACTTGTGTATAGCTCAGGAAAAAATTGACAACAGATTGTGAGGAGAACGAACAACATACCACACAGAAATGTGACAAGACAAGGACCCGCAACAGGCCCTGAAACTAACCCTAAGATATGGGTACAGGTAGGAGAAGAGACCCACAACACGAATATGGGATACTAGAGACAGTCTAGGAACTAAAGAATGAGATGGCCTGCTTACGGGAAGACAATGCGAGATTAACTATGGAACAGGAAAAGATCATGAAAAGTTTGTCTAACAGGCAGAATCAGTGCCCACCAAACCCCAGCCCTGAACAACCACGAGTGTCAGAGGAGCATGGCTACCACATAGATCAAGAAGAGTCAGAAGGAAGGGAAGAGAATCGAGAGGAGAAGTAGGACAATGCCTCTGAGCACTAGATACCGAAAAGACAACGGATAGAATTACAAGGGGAGTTCTGGAAAATAAAACCACCACACTTCGATGGAGAGCTGGAGGAGGCAACCGAAGCTTGGCTGATTAACATGAACAAATATTTTCAATTATACGAATATGATCACAATATCAAGGTGCGGCTGGCCATTTTCAAATTGCAAGGGAAGGCTACCCTGTGGTGGGAAGAAGTCAAGATTGTACGGGGGTAAGAAAACAGAATATAACCTGGGAAAAATTTTAAAGGTACTTCAAGGAAAGATACTTGACTGAGTAGTTTTACAACGAGAAAGCAAGGGAATTCCATGACTTGCGACTTGGACAACAAACTATGGATGAGTTTATCACCCGATTCACCTCATTGTTCCGCTATCTGCCTTACATACGGGTAGAGAAGGCTAAGGTACAACGATTTGTTAGTAGTTTACACTTGGCAATGAGGGAGAGAATTGAGTTTGACAACCCAAAACCGATGGATGAGGTGATACGGAAAGCTAGGATTTGTTATCAGCAAAGTAAGCAGAAGGGAGAAATTTTAGGAAAGAGGTGGATTCACAAGCATGGTAATAAGGTGATGGGGAACTCTAAAGGGAATCGTGGCAATGTTAATAAATGATTTTCCAAAGGGAAGAATAATAGAAATCTACAAAAGAACCCGCTCAGATTAAAGCCACCCATTGAGTCTAAAATCAACGAACAATATAGAAAAATCGATAATGAGGGGACAACAAGGCCTCCAATACAATGCTAGGGTTGTGGAGGGCCTCATTATGTTAAAAATTGTCCTCATCAAAAAGTATCTGAACATGTTTCGCAGATCCATGAAGCATATACAATTCACGATGTGGGCCGGAGTTTACCAAGAATTAATGCTGCTCTAGAATATCGACAGGTAGACTACCAACTGACTATGGTGGAGTTTGAAGGTAAGATATTTGATTATACTGTAACTATTTAATTGAGCCTAAAGCTACATTAAGCTATATTAGTCCTAAAGTCGTGGAACAATTTAAACTGTCAACTGTTAAGTTTAAAGACCCTTGGCTAGTACAGCTAGCAACAGGAGCAAAAAGACGTGTGATGGCTGAGGTAAATAACTTCCCCTTGAAGATAGCAGGTTGGCCAATGATGGTGGATCTAAAAGTGCTTCCCCTTGGTTCGTATGACGTGTTGATAGGCATGGACTAGCTGGAAAAGTGCTGGTCCATTATAAACTGTAAAACAAAAAACTATCTACTACAAGGATGAGCTTGGGAAAGAGCAGGAAATGCATGGTATTCAGAGGTTGGTGTAGATTCAACCAATAACTACCTCTCAGTTGGAAAAATGTATCAGAAAAGGATGTCAGATTTATGCCATCCAAGTCAGTATGCCAACACAAAATACAAGATTGCTACATTGGAGAGTATCCAAGTAATACGGGAATTTGCAGATGTGTTTCCAGAGGACATACCAAGACTGCCACCCAAAAGAGACATAGACTTCACTATCGAATTGGTGCCAAGAGCAGCCCCAGAATCCCGAGCTCTTTATCATATGAGCACTCCAGAATTAACAAAATTGAAAATGCAGTTGCAGGAGCTATTGGAAAAAAATTACATTCGCCCAGTGTGTCATCTTGGGGAGCCCCTGTGTTGTTCGTTAAAAATAAAGATGGGACCCTTCGTATGTGTATGGACTATCGCTAATTGAATAAATTGAAAATCAAAAATAAATACTCTTTACCCCGTATTGATGAACTTTTCGATCAGGTAAAAGGGGAAACGGTATTCTCAAAGATTGACTTACGATCAGGATACCACCAAATCAGAATTAAAGAGGAAGACATAGCCAAAATAGCTTTTAGAGCATGGTATGGACACTACGAGTTTGTGGTGTTACCATTTGGGTTAACCAATGCCCCCAACCTTTATGTGCTTAATGAACAACATATTTCATTAATATCTAGACAAGTTTGTGTTAATTTTTATTGATGATATATTGATATATTCCCAGAATATGGAGGAACACAAGGAGCACCTCATATTAGTATTGCAAACCCTCCGAGAACATAAATTATACGCTAAATACAACAAGTGCAATTTCTTTAAGGAACATATTCAATACTTGGGGCATATAATTACTAAAGATGAGATTGCTGTGGACCTCGAAAAGATAAAAACCATAATGGAATGGCCAGTGCCAAAGGATGTGGCAGACATAAGATCCTTCATGGGACTAGCAGGGTACTACAGACAGTTCGTGGAAGGATTTTCGAGAGTGGCTTACCCCATCACTTCCTTGTAGAAAAAGGGGAAAGCTTTTAAATGGATAGCAAAATGCCAAAAGAGCTTTGAACAACTCAAGCATCTACTCACCACTACGCCTATACTGAGCATAGCTGATCCGGGTAAAGATTATGTGGTGTGCACAGATGCAGGTAAGGAAGGATTTGGGGGAGTACTTATGCAAGATGGTAAGGTAATCATCTATGAGTCTAGGAAATTAAAAGAACATGAGCAAAAATATTCTACTTATGATTTGGAATTGACAACTGTAATCCATGCCTTAAAGATGTGGCGCCATTATTTAATGGGTAAATTTTTTTTATTACTGACGGACCATCACAGCTTGACTAGCTATTTTAATAAGCCTATCTTAAATGCTGGATAGGCATGGTGGGTAGATTTCTTAACTGGATTTGATTTCGAAATTAAACACCTACAAGGGAAGGAGAACCGGGTAGCGGATGCTTTGAGTCAAAAAATACAATGCTCTACAAGATTTCTTGCAGCGATAGGCAAAGTACCATTGAATAAATGATTAAAAAGACAACAAAACAAGATTTAAGATACCAGAAAATAGGACAGCAAGATCAGAATTCAACCAACAAGGAAAATCAGCAAAGATATACAATGGATGCTATTAGCTTGTTGAAATTTAAGAAAAGGTTGTATGTGCCCAACCGAAACAACATAAAAAGTTTGATTCTAGATGAATTTCATAAAAGTCATTATGTTGGACACCCGAGGTACCAGAAAATGGTTACTACACTCCGGAAGGAATATTATTGTCCATGAATGAAAAAATATGTAGTAGAATATTTAACTCGCTGTCTGGAATGCCAACAAGTTAAAGTGAAACACCAGCACCTTGGTGGGTTATTACATCCATTTCCAATTCCGTAGTGGAAATGGGAAACCATTTCTACAGAATTCATAATAGGACTACCCAAGTAAAAAAGAAACAACGATTCCATCATGGTTATGGTGGACAAGCTAAGAAAATCAGCTCATTTTATACCAGTACAATCTACCTACAGAGCTATGCAGATTGCCCATATATTTATGCAAATTATTTTTAGGCTGCATGGCTTACCAAAGACTATAATATCTAATTGTGACGTAAAATTAATGTCAGTATTTTGGAGAACACTATTTGAGGAATTGGGGATGCAACTGAACTTCAGTACCACGTATCATCCTCAAAACCAATTGACAAACAGAACTGGTGTATCAGGTGGTAGAGGACATGCAACCATTTAAGTGGGAAGATTAATTTCGTTTGGTCGAGTTCGCATACAACAATGGCTATCATACATCCTTGTAGATGACCCCGTTTGAAATTCTGTATGGATGGAAATGCCGCACACCCTCAAGCTGGGGAGGACCAGAGGATAAGCTGATGCTGGGCCCCGAAATGGTTAAGGAAATGGTCAGGAAGTTTTGGACAAATTTAAAGGTTGCCCAAGATAGGAAAAAGAATTTTGCCGGCCGAAAGAGGAATTTTAAGGAATACCAAGTAGGGGATCATGTGTATGTGAGAATTCGAGATAAAAAGAGCACACTGCAATGGAGTGGGAGTGCCAAATTGACACCTCGTTTTTGCGGACCATTTCAGATCTTGGCAAGAGTTGGCCCAGTAGCATACCAACTTTCTCTGCCAAGTCATATTCGGGTACACAACGTCTTCCATGTGTCAGTGCTTATAAAATACGTCTATGATCCTAAGAATGTAATTAGTTGGCAAGATATACATGTAAGGAAGTATCCTAGGTAGGCCAATTGGATTTGTGTCTAAAGAAAAACTGACTTAAATTATTGTATGTTTCAGGTCGAACTGGAAGTAGAAATCTTGGTCAAGCCTCTGAATATACTAGATCGGAGAGAAGTAACACTATAGAAATGATTCATCACCCAAGATAAAGTACAATGGCAGCACTTTGGGCCAGATGAGGCCACCTGGGAAGATGAACAACTCATGAGAGAAGTTTATCCCAGACCGTTTACAACTGGAAAACATCAAGACGATGTTTGATTTCAGGGGGGAAGACATAATATTCCCAGAATGCTGTAAATATTTTATTTACCATAGTAAAAACAAACTGAAGGATTGGTGTTATTATCTATTTGAATTAACTAATATTATTTCTTTATTATTGAAAAATGAGAAATCATTCCTAGTGGTAGGAGATAATGTAACTTTTTAGGGAAGGAAGTTAAAAGAAACAGTTGCTGGAAACGACCCAAACTACCTTCCCTAACTTTGCAAGGCTTCCAGGAAGAGGAAGTAGGAGGGAGGGGGGAAACTGTGCTGTAAGGACAGGTAGTGAAAGAAAAAGGGAAAAACTTTCTATGTCTAGTGATGATCAGATAGTAGGAGCACGGTGCGCGAGTAACTTGCAGAAGACTGAAGGTCTTGTGAGCAAGCTAGGGGGGAGATTTAGTCTCGAAAGACAATCTCATGGTCAGGAGGATTGACTATCTACAGAACCAGAGGTGACCTCTTCCTGTGGAGTTACTTACTTAAAAGCAACTCAAGTATGAGGTACCATCTGGAGTTTGTGATAATATTTTGAACCAAATTAGAAGTGTTATTTTATACAAGCAACAGATTCCTAGAGCGTATAACTGAAATAAAGATAGCAAGTCTCAGATATTTTCTTATATACAGTGTTTACTATTTTTGAGAGATTTCTGAAGGAAGTGCAACTGTCGAAGTGGGACATTCTATTTAAGAAAGTAGTTTATATTTTCTGTTAAAAAACTCTATTCAGATTGAAAAGTTGGTTTAGATTTTGTTAAAAACTCAGTCCTGTTAGTCTGTAGATGCTGACAGAATGTCAAATATTCTATTGTAAGGTTAATTATATTTCTTTTATTACAGTCCCATTCAATGGAGAGAAAAGAGTTAAGACCATAATGAGAAAACATGAGAAGGCCACCTGGCTAAAATATGTACAAACATCAAAACTGTTATGATAATATATGAAAACACGATACTTTGTACAGAGCCTACATATAACAGCAGAAGCAAAGAAGATTTCTCTTGAGCATAACCAAACAAAGAACTGATAATAGTTATCTTGAATGTGTGTAACCTAAAAACAAAAACAAACGCAAAAGCAGAATAAAAACATTCTGGAATAGATATCAAGCCCAGAGTATGTGAAAGATGGGGTTGCTCTGCCTCGTGGTCAAGGTTATGAACCCCAGATGAATTCCAAGAATCCCTGAATCCAACAAACATCAACAGAGCCCTAACTAGCTATATTCAAACTTTTCAAGGGATGAAATCCTCTTGGTTATAAAACACTAGATTTTGCAAACAAAGAGTAATTTTACAAAAGAATATGGTATCTTTGGAAAAAAATAATTACTTTAACCCTGTATGAGTAAGACCCCAACATTTACAACTAGAATCGCGCAATAGCATGAATAATGGTAAAAACCCCAAAATGGTTTAATGATGAACTCTGTTCCAACAACTGGGAAAATTTACACCTTAAAGTACAGAATTAACATGACAGATAAAGGGCCATAAACCAAGAAAAAATTTCCATAATCCTCATGTAGATACTTCACAAATTCTACAGAGTTTCTACATGGTTTTCTTATAAGAATGATGAATACAGAACAAAGTGAAATATACAAATATAGACAGAGAAAAGGAACTTTTGAATTCATGAAGACTATGCTCCAGCCACGAGATTAGTATAGTCAAAATGGAATTAAATGAAATACCACGATTCATATATAGTTTCGAATAAACCAGCTTGAGCTTAGGGAGACTAGTGTGGTGGAAAAATCCCAAAACTGTAACAAGAGCAAATCCTTCCTTGTTCAAGACATTTATACATAACAAAAGCCAAACCCCAGAAAGGAGGGTCGCTCTGCAAGAAAACCCATAAAGAATTTACCTAAACTAAGATCATAAATAATATCAACCAGAGGTACAATCTCGACTTTAGCAAAGGACCAAGACCTGGATAACAATTTAGGTAGTAATCTCCAAAATGGTGGGCACAATCTGGAATGGACTCTTACCCAGGAGCCCTGAAAGGCATAAGCCGAAGGAGAGTCTCCCTGCCAGACTTCATTGAGAACCCTGAAGCTGGATCCAAACTTCTTGCATGGTAAAACAACCAATGATTAATGCGACTGGTAACTTAGAAATTATGCAATAACTGAGATAAATTAATGAAATCGGGTAAGAGCTAGTCTGGAAACACAAAAAGACCCCTTAGCTAGAGAAGACTCGCCCATGGCGATACCAGGAAGTTGAGACCATGAAGCCTTCCACATCATAATTCTGAGAGTCGAGCCGAAACAAATTTGTTAAGGGAAGAGCAGCATCAGAGCAGGCTCCAAGGAAAGGATGCTTGGAAAATGAACCCTCCACCAATGCTGACCGGAGAGGAATGAAACCCCAGGAGTAGCTCCACCCTAGGATTTCCTAGAATACTCCACACCATCGATGAGGATGGGAGTCCCAATAGTTATGGACAAGACAAGATAGCCTGCCCGAGCCAAGTACAGGACAGGCAGAGGAAATTAATGTTAACAACTTCAAAGAAGGCAAGCCATGTGATGCCAGTGAGCACGAAGAACGATAGAGACTGGCAGGAGGCTGCATGGCTCTTGCCAATTTATAAAAATCCAAGTCATCATTTGTATAGTCAACTATTTAGGCATGTTAACGAGCCTTTAAACAGAAAATAAAAAAAAATAACATAGGTACAGCGGCATCATGAGCATTAAAGATAGAAGTAGAGCTTGTCAACTCGAGGTAGTGATATTTACCATGTTATGTAGTATTAATTTTTTTTTATTATGTGCCATTATTAAATATGTGTGATGTGGTGGACACATTACACTTCTTCTACTCATGCAATTTAATAAGGGTCATGCAAGTTAATAAGAGTCATTAATTTTAATGTAGAAAAAATAAATATTATAAATAGTTTAATTTATTTATAACAACTTCATAAGTGACTTTCATAGAGAGATGTTTCAACCTCACATTGATTTAAATAATTTTAATAGAACTATCAAGACTTTAGTAAATATATTTAATTATTTTGTGCAACTTCAAAGTGGGTGAATTTTCCAATTAACTATTATTCTTCAGCATGTGCTAATTATGATTTATTTTTATAAATTTATTATTTTTGGCATAAATTTATGTGTACTAAATATTAAGTCTGTTGAGTTTTTCTATTTCTTATTCATCTAGCTTTCAATTGGTTAATTCAATTGGAGTCCAATCAAATTGATTGTTTTTCCATTTAAGTCACTTCCAAAATCTATTTAGGGAAATATTGCGAGGTATAAATATCAAAATGAGCAACAAAAATGGGGTTATGTAAGCTTTAATAGTTTTCTTTGGACAGGGGTCCATATGAGCATAATACCCATAATCACTTGAGATATTTATTTATAAAATTGATCCCCTTATTCAAAAATCACATTCTTATTTTTTGAATAAAACTTGCAAAATTCACGTTCATATTTACTCAACAAAATCATAGCTCCAAATATTCTCAAATAAATTAATTTTCGACTTATGTCCCTAGTAGTAACCCGGTGCCAAGAATTCAATGGAATTAGTAATATTTCCCATTAAAGTCTCAATTTGAATTTTATGGTAAATTAAAAAACATAAGGGTCTCTTTCAATATACAATTACTCTATAAACTCAATATTAATATTAGGAGTCCACAATGGGTAATTTGACTAATATAATGATGACCTAGGATGAAACCCATTCTTTAATATGTTAGTGTTACAATAAAAAAAATTATTTTCTTTATTCTTTTGACAAGTACATTACATAATGACTCAAGTACATTATTGAATACCGAACATAATTACATTTTCTAACATCTAGCTCCCAATGTTGTAAAATAAATGAACTTTTTTACCAATGGAGTGCTGGGAGGGGGAGGTCCCTTTCTATAACTTAATGCTAGGATTTTAAGGAAATTGATGGTTTCCTAACTTGAGTCTTAGTTTTAATTTTATGGCCAATTGCACCAAGATTATATTAATTCCATGCCATGAGAATTTTTAAAAAACCTTTAAATTTATTTAAGGTATTGAGGACTGACCACTCCCTCATTGCTTTGATTTTGTTTGGATCCAGCTTGATACCTTTGTCTTACACAATATGACCCAAATATGCCACTTCTTGAACCCTAAAGGCACACTTGGAAGGAAGTACATGTATTTGTTTCTCTTCCAATTGTGTTAAGACCTTATTAACATGGTATACATGCTCTTCATAAGACTTGTTGTTGATTAGTATATTATCAAAAAATACTAAAACACATTTTCTAAGGAAGGGTTTGAAAATAGAATTCATCAAACTTTAAAATGTTGAAGGTGCATGTGTATGTCCAAATGGTATAACTAAACACTCATTGAACTTCATGTTCCAAATGATTTTTTGGGAATATATTTTTTCGTCATTTTAATTTGCTTTTCAAACCAGGTAATGGTAACTCCATGAATGATGTTTTTCTATTAAAAGAGTTATTAATATATACATTGGAGAGGGAGAGGGAATGTTGGTGAGTCCAAGCATCATTGTGAATTTTTAAAAATTTTCTCATCCAAGTGCTTTAGTGAATATGTCTACAATCCGCTCATTTGTGGAACAATAGCATAGATCAATTGCCTTGGCCTCAATATGATGTCGAATCAAATGATATTTTGTATTTATATGCATAGTTTGATCATGGAACTTTGGATTCGTAACCAATTTTATTTTAGAAGTATTGTCAATCAAAAAAGGAGTTTAATGCACTTGTTTATCCTACAAATTTTCAAGAATTTTTTAGCCACAATTTCCTTCTTTGCTTCTGCAATTGCCATATATTCTACCTTTGTTGTGGAATCTACTGGAACTGATTTTTTGTGACCTACAAGAGATAGATCTTGATCCAAGAATCATAATCTTCTATCAAAGTATCCAATCAAGATGAAGTCATTCACCTATTTGTACTTGATTCCAAAGTCTTGAGCTTCCTTCAAGTACCTTATAACTATTTTTGCAGTAGACCAACGACCCTCATAAGGTTTTTCATAAACCTAGAGAGGATTCTAACAACAAATGAAATGTATGGTTTGGTAATAGTGAGGTAGTTAAGACTTCTTATGAGTTCTCTCTACTTTGTTGCATCCTCAAATTCATCTCACTCTTTGAATGTGAGCTTTAAATTTTGTTCCATTAGATGTTGGACTTCAACAACCAAACAATAGTGAAGATATCCCAAATGTGTCTTCTCAAAAACTTTTCTCAATTATTTCTTTATGGATGCAATGTAATTTTCATTATTCCCTTTCATTAAAAAATTATTTACATACACCACAACATATACACTATTTTTTCCAACTTTCTTAATAAATTGAGTTGCATCATCAAGATCATAGTGTTTGAAATTTAGTTTTAATAAATGCTTAGTCAATTTCTCATACCAAACTTGTGGTGCTTGCTTGAGGTCGTAAAAGTATTTGATAATCTTGCATACTTTGTTGTTTTCCTTTTCAAAACAAATCCTTTTAGTTGAGAAATAAAAACATTCTCTTACAAATATCCATTCTATAAAGTAGTGTTTGCATCCATTTTATGGAATTTCAATCCACTTTGAGTTTCCAGGCAAAGAGAGTCTGGATGGTAGCCCATTTTTCTACGAGGGAAAAATTCTTCTCAAAATCAACCTGTCATGTGCAAAACATTTTCCCATGAGCCTTGCTTTATTCTTGTTAAGTGAGCCATTTGTTTTATACTTGTTCATGAAGACCCACTTGTAGTCAATAGGATTGATTACAAATGGAGGGTCCACCAACTTCCAAGTTCAATTCCTTATCAGAGAATCATTTTATTTATTCATTGGTTATTTCCATTCATCATGAGAAGTAGATTATTTAAAGGAAGTTGATTCAAAATATGTAGAAAAATTTAATTCACAATCAAAAGCAACATACATATCAACAGTTGATTTAGAATTGTCTAGAACACCTCCATTATATTTAGTAAGATTTTTGTTCCTATCCTTCTAACCTCATCAGGATGAACAATATCAAGTGAATTAGAGAGAAATTTTGGAGCACATTTCTAATATGGCCCAGTAAGTTTTATTGATTAAGATGGGGTTGAATCAAGATTTAGCCTTCCATTTCTCTTAACCACATCACTCAAAGTGTCTTCTTGATCAGTGGATGGAGATTCATGAGGGTGAGAGAGTGTTTCAAAAGGAGATTCCACAGATTGATCTAGGATAGGGATCCCCCATTCAAGATATGGTATCTCAATATCAAATTCCTGAAAGGATTTTACATGCCCAAATCAATCCAAGCGATAAAGCTACTTCTCAACAACATTGCCAGTCTTGGAAGATTGAAGAAAGATTACATCTATAGAAAATATATGTTGGCATTATGAGACAAGTATTGTCCTTGATGGCAAATCACACTGATAAGAAATCATAGTGCAGAAGGATGCAGCAAGGAATTGATGATCAGTCTACAAGTATGAAGAAAAATATATACACGCTGGTTCACTATATACCAAGTCGCGTATACAAGCAGGTTCACTATATACCAAGTCGCATATACGCAGGTTCACTATATACCAAGTCGCGTGTACACGCTGGTTGGCTTCAGTAAAAGCGCGTGTATGTGGAAAACCTATCTTTGGTCCACGGCCGTTATTCCTTGGAAGTTGTGCCTATGATTTTGGACCTTGGGGTCTCGACGGACGTGTTGATCCCTAGTTTTGAAGCTGATGGTATTGGATTTCTATGGTTTTGGCTCTTGGTATTGAACAAGGCCTAAGGCTATATAAGGAGAAGAAGATCATTAGGAAAATGTATCTGAAAAAGTCTTGAATATCTGATGAAGTATTAGATCCAGTATGCAGGTTATTGGTTGATGATGTATTGCTTGATCTGAGCTAAGGAGAGATCTCATCGGTTGATGGAGAACAAGATCTAAGGAGAGATTGGGATCAAATGGTTTGAAATGAACTATCTTTATATGGTTGATTATGCGTATTTCTAGATCTGCATACTGACGCAATGTTATGTTCTGGGTATAACTAAAATCTGGTACAACTGCAAGTTATGAAAAATTATTTTTAGATCTGTACGCAGGTTGTCTTCGGTAAAACCGCGTGTATACGCGGGTTGCCTTCATTGTAGTAGCGTATATCTTTTGGAGCTTTATTTTTGGGTTGCAGTTGGATTTGACTGTTATTGCAGAGTTCTGTAGTCTGCTCTGTGTTCTGGTGACTGGGTTTGACAGGGTTTCAGTGGTTCAGTGATTCAAAGATTGATGATGCTAGTATTGGTTGTTTTATGCTTCAATGATTTGTGAAGGAATCATGGTCTTCAGATTGTAATGTTGTGCTTCAGGAGTATCCAGTCTGAAAATTGATGAAAAGTGGTACCTGAAGGAAAGAAGATTGTAGGCCAGCACCTACATACTAGTATCTTAGCTAGTACAAGAGCAAAGGGGGTTGGAGCTCCCTTCCAAGGAAGTTTGGAGAACGAGAGAAGGTTGAAGCCTTCTGCAGGTTGTAGCCTGCGTACTGGTATAAGGCTGCACCAGTACAAAATATTGTAAACTAAAGTTCTTATTAAAGAAAGATAGAGACGACTTGCAGCAGGTGGTTTTCACCCACATTGGGTTTCCACCTTATATCATGGTGTTCATGTGTGTGGCTTCTGTGTGATGATCTGCTCTGCTATACTGCATCTGTTTACTCTTAATATGATGAATAATGTCCTGATGCATTTAACTGAAGATAAACTAACTGAATTATAAGATTTATGGTTATACGCTGGTTTCTTTAGACACAGTAGCGTGTACACGCTAGTTCACTTAACTGAAGTAGCGTATATGTTTCTGAGCATTGAAAAAGTTTTATTGATCTGATAATACTGATTCACCCCCCCTCTCAGTATTATTTCCAACAATTGGTATCAGAGCAGGTCCTTCAGAGAAGCTTGATCGCTTGAAGGTAGATCGTTCATCATGAGCAACTACGAGAGAGAAGCATCAATCAGGTCACCGGTTTTTGATGGGACAAACTTCAATTATTGGAAGGTAAGAGTTACTGCCTATCTTCAATCTCTTGGTACAGAAGTTTGGGACATCGTAGAGACAGGCTACACTTTTCCTTCAGCTACTCCTACAGATGCAGCCGAGAAAAAGAAATATGAAACAAATGCGAAAGCAGTCAATACTCTATTGGGATGTATATCTCAATCAGAATTCATGAAGGTAATGCACTATAAATCTGCAAAAGAAATATGGGACAAAATTGTCACGAGCTATGAAGGAGACGAACAGGTAAAGCGTGCTAAACTTCAAACTCTCAGGATTAAGTATGAGACTCTCAGAATGTATAATGATGAAAGTGTGGCTAACTATTTCCTTAGGGTAGATGAGATTGTTAATTGCATGAAAAACTTGGGTGAAGAAATAAAAGAGGCTATTGTGGTTGAAAAGGTTCTAAGATCTTTGTCCCCCAAGTTTGAATCTAAAGTGTCTGCCATAGAAGAAAAGGAAAATCTGCAAATTCTTACTATGTCTCAGCTTCACGGGATTCTAACCGCTTATGAAATGAGAAAGGGAGGTCCATCAGACAGAAGAGAAGCTGGCTTCAAGGCTTCAGGCAAAGAAGAGTATTTATGAAGCAAGTCACGTGCCAGAAGTTGAAGAAGAGGAATCAAATTTTGTCAGAAATCTTCAAAGGGGTTCTGGAAGGTTCAGAGGTAAGTTACCTTTTAAATGCTTTACTTGTGGAAGAGTAGGTCATTATGCTGCCAGATGTCCTCACAAAAATAAGAATGACAAGGGAAAGGAACCTGTTAAATGGAACAAGAAACAAAATGAAAAGAAGAAAAGCTATTACACTCATGAAGATAGTGATGGTCTTTCAAATAGTGATGAAGATGAACAAGGTAATAGATATAAATTGTTAATGACTTTTGAAGATGATGACTATATGGATGCTATAGATGTAGAAGGCTTTTGTGAAGAAATGAAAGATCTCAAAGTTTGCTTAGAAGAGAAGAGTGCTATTATTGATTCTCTACAATGTCAACTAGCTGAAAAGGAAAAACATCTTGAAAAATTGGAATGTGAGATTGTTTGTCTTAGAAAGGAGATTGAGAAAACAAAAGCGATTAATCTTAAATTTGTTAAAGGATCTGAAACCTTGGATGAGATTATCAATGTGCAGCGATCTCCTCTGATCAAGACAGGTCTTGGATATAATGGAGAAACATCTCAAGCCTCTACCTCTAAAAGCTATCTTGATGCAGCAAGGAGAAGTGAGCAAAGGCCAAATAAAAGTCATCAGGTGAATCAGGGATAGTTTACCTCAAGAACAAATAAATACCATCAAGAAATTCGGGGACAAACTACCTTAAGGACAAAAAATAGCTACAATCAGCCTTAGGTAAAATATTCCCAATTTGCTCCAAGAATGAATGTGAATAGAAGCTACAATCGGTTGGATGATAGATCTGATTATCGCAGAAGTTTCTTTAATGGCCAATGCTTTTCTTGCCATAACTTCGGTCACAAAGCAGCTCAATGTGTTGCCTACAAGACAATCATGACTAGAGAAGCTCAAAAGCAAGGGAGAATGACTGGAACCATGAAAAGGACTTATAACAACTTTTCGGTTCTTGAAAATGAAGTTGAATGCTCTATTTGTAATAACTTTGGTCATGAAAACTCTGAATGCAGGAGCAGGTTCCGGAAAACAACTCAGAAGGAACAAACCTCAAAGGTCAAAACATGGAGAATAAAGGAACCGCAACCAGAAAGATGTGGGATAGCCTTTTATGCAGAAGGTCAAGAAAGTCTATGGTACATTGACAGCGGATGTTCGAAGCATATGACAGGGGACAAAGAAAAGCTTGAGTCATATACCGCATTAAAAAATGGGAAGAAAGTTTCTTTTGGAAACGATATCTCTGCAGCCATAAAAGGAAAAGGTGTTGCTCCATTGAAAGAGAAGGTCAAAGCTGGAAATGTTTTGTATGTTGATGGATTGAAGCATAATCTTCTGAGTGTCAGTTAGATGTGCGATCAAGGAACAGAAGTAATATTTAGATCAAATGGATGTTGTGTTCGTGACCTTGATACAGGTAAAACAGTGATCAAAGGAAGAAGGACTCCAAATAATCTATACATATTTGAAGAAGGACCACAACAATGCTATTTGAGCAAGGATGATGAACATTGGCTATGGCATCGGAGGTTGGGGCATCTAAGCTTTTCACAAATAAGGAAAGCATGCAAATATCAGGCAGTTCGTGGTCTTCCATATATCAAAATTCCAGACAACACTATATGCAAATCTTGTCAATTTGGAAAGCAAACCAGAACTAACTTTCCAGAGAAGGAAGGATCAGCCAGCATACCTCTTGAGCTAGTCCATACAGATGTATGTGGTCCATTTAGGAAAAGGACACCTCGAGGAGAAGAATATTTGATATTATTCATTGATGATTTCTCCAGGTTTGTCTGGTTAGGGCTTATGAAACACAAAGATGAAGCATTCGAAAAATTCAAATCCTTCAAAGCTTTGGTTGAAAATGAATTAGGACACAAAATTAAGTGCCTCAGATCTGACAGAGGTGGGGAGTTTACCTCAAACGAATTTTTCGATTTCTGTGAAGAACATGGGATAAGAAGAGAATTCTCTACAGCTAGAACTCCTCAGCAAAATGGGGTTGTGGAAAGAATGAACAGAACAATCCAACAAATGGCTCGTGCTATGCTTGATGAATCAGGTACTCCCGCAACTTTCTGGGGTGAGGCTGCACATGCTGCGGTTATTATTCTTAACAAAACAAATGTCCGAGTAAACAGCACTCAAACACCTCATGAGCTCTGGAGTGGTGAGACTCCTTCAGTGAAGCATTTCAAAATCTTTGGGAGAAAATGTTATATTAAGAATACTGATGAGCAACTTGGAAAACTTGAACCAAGAGCAGATGAAGGCATTCTTCTTGGTTATTCTCCATATAGCAAAGCATACAAGTGCTACAACAAAAGACTTGGCAGAATTGTTGACAGCATTGATGTAGTGGTTGATGAGAAGGGATATATTCCTAGGCAAGCTCATCATGAAGACATTGAAGAAGACGAAGGCTACCCTCAAAGGCAGAATGATGAAGAAGAAGAACCTCAAGAAGAACCTCAAGAAGAAGAAGAACCTCAAGAAGAACCAGAGGAGCAGACAAGAATAGAAGAGAAGACTTCATCCAGATATGTTCAAAAGAATCATCCAGAATCCTAGATTGTGGGGCAGAAAGAAGCAGGAATACAAACAAGAAGAAGAATTGCAGAAACTTCAAGCTATTTGGCATTACTCTCTTCCACTGAACCATAAAATGTGAAAGAGGCATGCAAAGATGAATGTTGGGTCAAAGCAATGGATGAAGAACTTGAGCAGATCGAAAAGAACAATACTTGGGAATTGGTTCCTAGACCAAAGGATAAAAATGTCATAGGGACTAAATGGGTCTTCAAAAATAAATTGAATGAAAATGGAGAAGTAATCAGAAACAAGGCCAGACTTGTTTGTAAAGGGTATGCGCAGCAAGAAGGAATAGATTTTGAAGAGACCTTTGCTCCTGTTGCAAGACTTGAGGCCATCCGAATGTTCCTTGCTCTCTCAAGCTTTCAAAACTTCAAGGTATTCCAAATGGACGTGAAATCAGCCTTTCTGAATGGAGACTTAGAAGAAGAAGTATATATTGAGCAGCCAGATGGTTTCATTCTTGGGAATGATCCAAACCTTGTATGCAGATTGAAAAAGGCTCTCTATGGTCTCAAACAAGCTCCAAGGGCTTGGTACTATCGCTTGGACAAATATCTTCACAAACAAGGTTTTTCAAAAGGATCAGCAGATAGCAATCTCTATATGAAAGTTGAAAATAACAAATTGCTAATACTTGTTGTGTATGTAGATGATATTATCTTTGGTAGCAATGAAGAGGCTATGAGTCAGAACTTTGCCTTGGTTATGCAGAAAGAATTTGAAATGTCATTACTTGGAGAATTGACATACTTTCTTGGATTGCAAATCCAACAAAATGAAGGAGGTATTTTCTTGTCTCAAACCAAGTACCTCAAGCAGATCTTGAAGAAGTATGGCATGGAATATTCAAAGCCAGTTTGTACCCCCATGGTTACAGGATGCAGCCTCAGTGCAAATGACGAATCAACAGCAGTTCACCAACCCACTTATAGATCCATGATTGGGAGTTTGCTTTATTTGACAGGTACCCGACCAGATATTATGCATGCAGTAGGAATTGTTCGAAGATTTCAAGCCAACCCAAAGGAAACTCATCTTCAAGCAGTCAAAATAATCTTCAAGTATCTTCAAGGGACCCAAAACTATGGCTTATGGTATCCTAGAAATACAGATCTCACTCTTCATGCTTACACAGATGCAGATTGGGCCGGAAGTGTGGATGATAGGAAAAGCACAAGTGGTGGTGCTTTCTTCATGGGTTCCAGATTAGTATCTTGGTTCAGCAAGAAACAGAGTTCGATTGCCTTATCTACAGCTGAAGCAGAATATGTGGCTGCGGCATCTTGTTGCACACAACTTCTTTGGATGATGCAGACCTTGCAGGATTTTCAAATCACTTGCACTCCACCAGTCTCTATCTTATGTGATAATACAAGTGCAATCAGCATTTCAAAGAATCCAGTCATGCACTCAAAGACCAAGCACATACCAATGAAGTACCATTTTCTTCGGGAACAAGTGCTTGAGAAGAAGGTCAAGTTGGAATATGTTCCTTCTAAGGAACAAGTTGCTGACATTCTCACAAAACCACTGCCCAGGGAAACTTTTGAATATCTCAGACAAAAGCTGGGAGTAGTTGATGCTTCGTCCTGCTGTTGAAGCCTGTCTGTTCTACAGAAAAGTTGGTATACGCAAGTTACGTAAGGGATATCCGCGTATATACGCCGATCTATGCTGGGAAAGTCGCGTGTATGGTGTACGCGTGTTGCAGAAAGCATATCCGCATGCATACGCTGTTTTATGCAGGAGAAGTCGCGTATATGGAGTTCTGAACAGCAAGGGCAGACTCTGGTTGGAGAAGGTCTGAGATGGGTATGCCAGAATGCAGCAGGCACAGGTTCAGGGGGAGCAGCTTAAAGTCTCATAAAGCATTGTTGGCATTTAGATGCTTTTGGTTCTTGTACACAATTGTTGTTGGTTTCAGGAGAAGGAGCTCAGAAGGAAATCATGGTTGTTGATCTAAAAAGATGTTTATCAGATGCTGCTTGTGACCTTCATAAGTCTTGGTCTAGATCTGTTGTCTCTATGTCATGTATTTTTTTGATATCTCTTTTATGGTGTCAAGGTCATGTAACGGCCTATGTTGGTTTCCCCACTATGCCTGGGATGAATGATGTAATATAATTGGTTGTTTCTGTTGTATCCCCTCTTGGTTGGGAGTATGGATTGAGTCTCTTGGTGATAGGAAGGTCCCTTATGGTGTATAAGTCTTGGTTCTTTTGAAGAACATCTTTTGCAGATCTTGCCTACAGTCAGGGGGAGCATGTTTCAGCACAGCCAAGCAAAGATATCAGCATGTACTCAGGGGGAGCACAGCCCTTTTCCCTTGATGACAAAGGGGGAGAGTGATTTGATTTGGTGTTGTTGCCATCAAGTCCAAAGGGGGAGATTGTTGGCATTATGAGACAAGTATTGTCCTTGATGGAAAATCACACTGATAAGAAATCATAGTGCAGAAGGATGCAGCAAGGAACTGATGATCAGTCTACAAGTATGAAGAAAAATATATACACGATGGTTCACTATATACCAAGTCGCGTATACAAGCAGGTTCACTATATACCAAGTCGCGTATACGCAGGTTCACTATATACCAAGTCGCGTGTACACGCTGGTTGGCTTCAGTAAAAGCGCGTGTATGTGGAAAACCTATCTTTGGTCCACGGCCGTTATTCCTTGGAAGTTGTGCCTATGATTTTGGACCTTGGGGTCTCGACGGACGTGTTGATCCCTAGTTTTGAAGCTGATGGTATTGGATTTCTATGGTTTTGGCTCTTGGTATTGAACAAGGCCTAAGGCTATATAAGGAGAAGAAGATCATTAGGCAAATGTATCTGAAAAAGTCTTGAATATCTGATGAAGTATTAGATCCAGTATGCAGGTTATTGGTTGATGATGTATTGCTTGATCTGAGCTAAGGAGAGATCTCATCGGTTGATGGAGAACAAGATCTAAGGAGAGATTGGGATCAAATGGTTTGAAATGAACTATCTTTATATGGTTGATTATGCGTATTTCTAGATCTGCATACTGACGCAATGTTATGTTCTGGGTATAACTGAAATCTGGTACAACTGCAAGTTATGAAAAATTATTTTTAGATCTGTACGCAGGTTGTCTTCGGTAAAACCGCATGTATACATGGGTTGCCTTCATTGTAGTAGCGTATATCTTTTGGAGCTTTATTTTTGGGTTGCAGCTGGATCTGATTGTTATTGCAGAGTTCTGTAGTCTGCTCTCTATTCTGGTGACTGGGTTTGACAGGGTTTCAGTGGTTCAGTGATTCAAAGATTGATGATGCTAGTATTGGTTGTTTTATGCTTCAATGATTTGTGAAGGAATCATGGTCTTCAGATTGTAATGTTGTGCTTCAGGAGTATCCAGTCTGAAAATTGATGAAAAGTGGTACCTGAAGGAAAGAAGATTGTAGGCCAGCACCTACATACTAGTATCTTAGCTAGTACAAGAGCAAAGGGGGTTGGAGCTCCCTTCCAAGGAAGTTTGGAGAACGAGAGAAGGTTGAAGCCTTCTGTAGGTTGTAGCCTGCGTACTTGTATAAGGCTGCACCAGTACAAAATATTGTAAACTAAAGTTCTTATTAAAGAAAGATAGAGACGACTTGCAGCAGGTGGTTTTCACCCACATTGGGTTTCCACCTTATATCATGGTGTTCATGTGTGTGGCTTCTGTGTGATGATCTGCTCTGCTATACTGCATCTGTTTACTCTTAATATGATGAATAATGTCCTGATGCATTTAACTGAAGATAAACTAACTGAATTATAAGATTTATGGTTATACGCTGGTTTCTTTAGACACAGTAGCGTGTACACGCTGGTTCACTTAACTGAAGTAGCGTATATGTTTCTGAGCATTGAAAAAGTTTTATTGATCTGATAATACTGATTCACCCCCCCTCTCAGTATTATTTCCAACAATATAAACATAGTATTTAATTCATTTTAGAGATGATATCCTTTGGAGGTATTCAAGTACCCCAAGAAGTTAAATTTTTAACTCCCTACACCAAGTTTATTTCTTTGTTCCGTGAGTATCAAGGCATAATCGGTGGAACCAAAAAACTTGAGATGCCTCACCAAAGGAATGTATCCTTACCACATCTCATATGAAGTCTTGTTTTTGAGAGCATGAGATGGACATCTATTTTTAATATAAATTTCACATAGAACCACATCATCCCAAAACCATCATTGAACGTACCATATTTAAAATTGTCTTCATTCTTTTGGCTACACCATTTTGTTGAGGATTATAAGGCATATTTGTTTGGATTTGGATCTCATTATTAGACAATATTTTGTCACACCTCCTGTTCACTTATTGTTCCATATCCCGAAGTGCCAAAACATTGAAAACTGTGAAACATATCCCTCATGATATATAGACCAAAACCCCCCTGAAGAATCAAAGGAAAACTACCCTAAGTCAATTCTGACTAAGGTTAACTAAAAACCTAATTTTTAGGGCCAGCTCATTTTGCTACACTGCCTGCCCGTGTTGATTCAAGGTTGAAATTTTCTACCCTAGCACTACCAATGCAGGTTCTGATATGAAAACTCATGTTGAAACTCTTCTGGTAGGTTTTCATAAACTAGAGGAGAAGCTTCGTGAACTAGAACCTTCGAGAATGGCGAGATGGATATTGATTGTTGTTGATATGGTCAAGCTATCCCATTTGGACCTCTTGATCTTATAATTATGGGCTTTCCCCTTGAGATTTGGACCTTACTCCCTCTTTTGTGGACCCCTAACTCCCTCTCCCTTCCTATAAATCAACTCCCTTCTATCCCCAAATGGTTCGTCATTGATTGATGCATTCCTATACTGAGATTATGCTTACATGATGCCCATTATAACTTGGAGAAAGAGTGCTTGAAGATTCTTTGCTTGGAATTTGACATCCACAAAAAGTAGGTCCCAAACATCAAGGCATAGGTTGTATGTTTCCCTTTTTAACTCACTAATAAGTACATCTCGTGTTCACATTCAATAATTGTGTAAATATTTATGATTTTAGATTAATACTCCTTGATCTATTAAGTAGTTTATGTTTGATGTATGCCATACATGTTCTTGTACCTTGCATATCTCTTTGATATTTATTGTAGTTACTTAGACGTGGAGAAAAAGTAAGAAGTGAGTCTGAGAGTAGAGGAATCAAAGTCATCTTAAAAGGATTGAGAGATTAACATCAGAGCAAGGTAGGTTTCTCCTTCTCTTTGCATTTGTTAAACATAAGCTAGGAAAGTGTATGTTATTTTGTCTAGTTTGTTTCTAGATCCACTCATTCGGCTAGAGGGATCATCTCTATCTACAGAGGGGATTTACCTTCACAACGAAATGGCAACTCCCCTAGGAAAGCTATAGCCTCTTCAATATGTTTTCTCATATGATATCTTGATCATTTTGACCGACCATCGAGTTCTCAATTAGTTTGAGTCTATATAGGTCTACCCAATCACTAATTGCTACCTTAGAGTGCTAAGTCTGGAGTTTTTGTTGAAATATTTCTTATTTTTTGCCTCATTCCTCACCCAACGCACCTTTTTTTTCTTTTTTCTTTTTTTTTTCTTTTGACAGTCATGCTTCCAACGTGCTTTCCCTTAAAACAGTCACACTGATTCCCTGTTCAGCGCCAGTTTTCCCTTGAGAACTGCACCGATCTCGAATATTGGCAAACATTTAGGGTTTCCTTGTCAAAATTTAGTGTCTTTGAACCCCTAAGGTCATGAATTCTCCAATACGATTGGATTTATTGATGTTTTGTCTAATTGTCTTATTTGATTAGAAAATTCTTTTCTTTTGAGCTTTCAAGTGTTTAAGTGAAATTGGATTGATTTTAGCGTTTATATGTAATTTTATTATCACATTCCACTTGTAAGTGCCATTGAGTTAGTGGTTTGTTGATTCATTAGATGTGTTTATCTGTTGAAATCATTCAAAGCATTGGTTTGCATTAATTTTGGTTTTTCTTTTGCAAAGCTGATTTCAAATTGTGTTAGGTCATCTTGCATTTGAAATTACTATTTGGGATTTATCAAGCATAGATTACAATGGTTGGTTTGCTAACTAAAAAGAGTGCAATTTTTTATTTATTCAAAAGAGAAAACTGAAAGACATTTTCATTGAGTGCTTTTGGATTTGATTTGGTGTTGCTTTGATTGGTGCATCATTTGCATTAGGAGAATTTGAATCAAAAATTTCATTTTTACCTTACTTGAAGCTTAATTGCATTAGAGCATCTAAAATCAAAGAGAACATCATCTAGATAAAGTGCATCTTAGTGAAGTGAAAGTCGTTTTTTATTTTGATAGATTGCATGTTGGATAGTGAAAGTGAAGTTTAGTCTTTTGCTTTTGCATATTTCATTTGGAAGGAAAAATTAGTGGAGGCATGTTCTTTGATGCATTCTCTTGTTTTCTACATTGATTGATTGAACTCTCTTCCCTTGCTAGTATAACATTCATCAAAGTGAAAAGTTTACTTTTCTCATATAGTTGCATTTTAGGATTCAGGTGACATCGTTTGAGCCCAAAATTGAAACATAATTCAAGAATAACACTAAAATTTACTAAATTAATCTAAGGAGCATTTGGAACTTAATGCAAACATTTAGAGGTCTAGGCTAGAGACGTTTTCTGACATCTATAAACCTAGAAGTTGTTGTTAACTACTTGCATTGTATCCTGGGGTTGAAATCCCATTCCAGTATGAAAGTATTTGGAGGTTCTCCAGTACTCTCTGGTATATCAGAGGCACTCAAATATGGCAAGTATATGGAAACACTCTCACTAATGATTATGCATTAGACAACACTAACATGAACTTGTGATCCCCATACCATTGCGAATATATGGGGAGACCCCACTAGGTTGCCATCCTTTAACCACAGGTAATTGAACCAGCCACCTTGTAGACATGATTCACCGAAAAGAACTTTCAGGGAGATCGGTTGTCATATGTTAAGTTCTTGGTTTCAACTAAGGTGTATATTTTGGTTCACGAATACTTTTTAAACCCTCTTTCCTAGTACACCCCTTTTGATTTATTTATTTTTTTTAGTTCTAAAATTTAGCCTCCCATGATAACATGACTTACCTATGCAATTATCCTTGGCCTCACATTTCCTAGTTGATAGTAAATTTTAATTGTATGCTCAAATCAACCACCCCCTATTGTTTTTTAGAGAAGGTCATCGTGGCTGCAACCGAGTTCTCCTGACACATACCCTTCATCATCAGATACTAAAGGGTCATCAGAAGGATTCCATCCTGAGATTTCACAGTCATTTGAAGACCAAGGTATTGAACTTGGAATTATCCCAAGTATTCAACCCCATGCTTCTCATCCTCTACCTTGAGACTCATCATCTCAAGAATCCGACCGAGAAACTCCTGAAGCATTGTAGAGGTATTCATTATTTCCTCCAAATCCACTTTTTGATCCATTGGTCATATCTCCTCAATAGCCATACAATCTGTACGATAATCCCGGTGTACCTTTGGAGCTTTCTCCATGACCGTCGCATATGCCCCCTCACCAATTGTTTCTACCCATGGCATCAGAAGGTGATTTTCCAACCTCTCCTCAAGATCCTCCTCTAGAAGTCTCATCCACTCACACTCCTGGTGTTGGTGATGATTTTGAATATAGCTTTCCACCTTAAGGCTTTCCGCATGTGGGAAGTGTGCCACCTCCTCCACTGCCTAAAAGAAGTGAAGCTTTGTTTCCACCAGGTTACACCTCTTTGGCTCAATTGGTTCAGGTACTCCAAGAATGGGGGATTCACTTAGTGAGCCTATAACATATCACATGAATTCATGAAATATTAAACAATACCCTTAATTTGACTACATATTGGAAAATCCCTCTAAAAATCACATTATTTAACCCCCTACCAATATGAACCCAATACAACTTACTTTAAAAAACCCCTACTTCCAATAGATATTGTAGGTATCCATTTTTTCATTAACATTTGTTATACCCCTTTATATTTTTTCATTAATTTTGAGCTCCATTTTCTATATTAGTCAATATAAAAACCCTTTACCCCTATATATCCCCTATATATTATGTCATTTTCTCCTCAATATATATCCCCCAATATGAACTCACGTGGTATGATATTGCTCCCCCAGTGAAGCCCCCATGACTCCAAGTTCATTTTCACTTTATCCTAATCCAATTTGGTTGTCAGGTGCCATGCCTACTTATGGTCCATTTGTTTCAAGCATGGCCTCTCAAATTCCTATAAAAACTGTAGTTTCTTCAGTTTCTGTACAACCGACAGTTATGGTTAGGACAATTAATGTCCCTATAGGTTCCTCAAGTCCTCCATTAAGTGGACAATATTTGCCACCACCTATTGTTACACGGCATTTTGTCACTGTCCATGTACTCCCCATCCAATTTGTGGTGAAGTAAAATTATAAGTGCGGACACGAACGAATTCCTCTAGCCTGATAACGGGTCTAGCCACAACAGATTCATTTTATGGAAGATTTCCTTAGATTAGAATCAATTAAGAGGGCCTACATCTTGGTCACTTATCCTGCTTGATGATGTCCGCGCTTGCTCACTCTATCAATCTCTCGCTTCCTTCTTCAAGCTCTTGAAACAAGTAAACAACAACAACACACAAACATAATAATAGACAAATTGCAATTCAACCTACTTCATGGGTCAAGAAGCATTAAGACACGAATATGTAATATTCTGAAACATGTAGGAAATCAATAGATAGTTGCATATATTAATATCAAAGAGATATTACAACCATTCATCTTGATGTTGTAGTCTTCCTCTGACAAGACCAGGTTCTCACACACTTCTGCTAGCACTTCTTGATGGCTTCAAACAACAATAGTTTAAGGGCTCTTCCCTTTAGGTTTCACTCCAAACCAAACAAAATTCTCCCTCACACAACTAGATAGCTACAACAGTAATAGCTTGCTTGTCTAATAAAAATAGTATACTCACACTCATCCAAAACTCTAACTATGACTTCAACTATTGCTTGATGCACCCTAGGAAGGTCACTTCTATTAAGGGTAGAGTGGAAAAACTTCTCAAAGTTGGGTTCATTTATCCCATCACCCTTATAGACTGGGTGTCCAATATTGTCCTTGTGACTAAAAAACAAGGCATGATCTGCATTTGCATTGATTATCGATATCTTAATCGTGCTTGTCCTAAAGATAACTATCCTACTCCCTTCATTGATCAAATCATTGATGAATGTGCCAGGAGAAAGATATTTTCCTTCATGGACGACTTTTCTGGTTATAACTAGATTAATATCGCACCAGCCGACCAAGAGAAGATAGGCTTTATCTGCCCATGGGGTACATTCGCATACAAGAAGCTCCCATTTAGCCTCAAAAGTGTTGGAGCCACATTTCAATGGGTAATGTCGTATGTGTTTCATGATATTCATAACATTGTCCACCCTTACTTGGATGACCTTTTTTCCCATTCTCATAAGCGCCAAGATCACCCAGACCATCTTCGGTAGATTTTTCTATGCTGAAGACACTATAACATTCAGCTAAATCCACACAAATTTGTTTTCTGTGTGGAATCAGGACAACTCCTAAGCTTCATCATTTCCAAGGACAGGATTCACCTAGATCTGCTAAAAGTTAAGGCCATTGTAAATTTACCCTCTCCATCTTCGCTGCACCAACTCCGGAGCCTGCAAGGAAAGGCCAACTTTCTCCGTCATTTTATACCCAACTATGCCAGGCTAGCTACACCATTTACCTGGTTTCTCAAACAAGGAACGGCCTTTGCATGGGATGAGGTGGCCCAAAAATATTTTAATGATCTTAAGGTCGTCCTCATAAATGATCCTATATTTCATCCACCAAACTATTATCGAGATTACTTCCTTTACCTAGTTGTAGCCCCTAGTACCATTGCTATGGTGTTGGTTCAAGACGATGTCAAAGGCATCGAGCATGTGATATAATACCTTAGTCAGAATCTCCTCGACACCGAAACATGTTATGCACATGTTGAGAAGTTGGCTTTGGTTTTCGTTCATGCTGTTCAATGTTTTCAACACTATATTCTTTTACGTACGACTACAACCTATGACATATATCCTGACTCATTAGTTGCTAGGGGGCAAGTATTCTAAACGTATCGTTATCCTGCAAGAATTTGATTTGGTCTTCACTACGGCCAAATCTAAGAAGTCACTTGTTTTTGTTGAATTGATTTGTTCCCTTCCCTCCAAATATCTCCTTGCTGGTGTAGATGAACAGCTTCCAGATAAGACCCTTTTCTTGATTAGCACCCTTGATCCATGGTAAAGTGATATCATCATGTATCTCCAAACCTCCATGTTCTGGTCCGCATTTACCAAGGATGATTTTCGAAGGACTCTGCATCATTCCCAACCCTACTATATTATTGGCGATACTTTATACTGTGTAAACATTGATTCTGTTCTTCGCCGATGCCTCACAATCGAGGAAGCTGAAAGAGCTCTCAATGATTGCCACTCCAGGGCATGTGGTGGTCATATGTCTAGTTACACTACAGCTCAGAAAATCCTTCACGCTAGTTATTTTTGGCCATCTATCTTCAAAGACTGCATTCTTGCTATCCATAAGTGTCACAAATGCCAAATTTATCAACGCAAGATGCACGCCCCACTCGCTCACCTACACCCCGTCATTACCATCGGTCCCTTTGCCAAATGGGCATCGATTATATGACATGTAACCCGCATTCATCCAAGGGGCATGGCTATATTATCGTTGTTGTGGATTATTTTACCAAATGGGCCAAAGCGATGCCTACATATTCTGCAGACGGTAAGATGACGAATCAATTCCTTTTTAACCATGCTATTTCTAGGTTCGGTATACCCCAAGCCATTTTCATAGACCATGGCTCCCATTTCAGAGATTACATGATGGCAAAACTAACATCTGCATTGGGCTTGTGCCACGATGGCTCGATCCCATATTACCCCCACACCAACGACCTGCAAGTTGAAGCTGTGAATAAGGTTTTGGTCACCATGCTTCAGCGTACTATTGGGATGCACAAGTAAAATTGGCATCTCATGATTTTTTCAGCTCTATGGACCTACCAAACTTCAACCAAAGACGTAACTGGTTTCATGCCTTTCCAACTAGTCTATGGTCTGGAAGCAACATTGTTGATCAAATGTGAGATTCCTTCGCTCAAGTTAGCTATTGAACTCCTCCCTGAAACATCACCTCAAGAGGAACACCTCTTATATTTAGAATGACTGGATGAGACTTCTTGTCTCGCTACCTTGGTCATCGAAGCATAAAATAAATGGGTCAAATCCCATTTCGATCAATCGATCTCCCATTGCGCTTTCTCTGAGGGTGATTTGATCCTACTATATGATGAAGCTAATGATAAGTTTGGCGCAATCAAGTTTGAACCTATGTAGCATGGGCCCTATATTGTAAAATTTGTTTTACATAAAGGAGCCTATGAGCTTATTGATTATGAATGAAATCCTCTCGATAAGCCCCAAAACGGGCTTTACCTCAAAAAGTAATATGCTTAGGTCATATTGAATGGTTACTTATGTACATTAGTGTGTGATTCATTTCCATACAGCATGGTTTTGTGTGATATTTTTCAAACAACTTTCCTATTAATTATGCTTTTCTTGCTTTGCAGATGTTTGCAACTTCTCACGTTGGTTTCGCCGATGGTGCTTGCCGAAGTACACAAAACCTATCATCTGTGGCATGGACTATCTATAACACTAACGGTGAGTTTATTGATCTTCAAGGTATCTCCCTAGGTCATACAACTGACAACATTGCTAAATACAGTGCGGTCATTGAACTGTTGTCAGAAGCCATCACCCTAGGCATCAGGGGATTGGTTGTCAACCTGGATTCACAACTTGTCGTCCTTCAACTCAATGGGCAATATTCCGTCAGGAACTCTCAAGTATTATGAATGTATCTCCATATCCATCTATTGGAAAGACATTTTGTTTATATTACATATCATCATATCCCTAGACGCATGAATACATTGACAGATACATTAGCTAATTCCGTGTTGGATAGAAATTTACGAAACATGTAAAAGATAAGACAAACCATTTTTACCATAATAGACAGGAAAATACAACATATATATATATATATATGTGTGTGTGTGTGTGTGTGTGTGTGAGAATTTTTGATACATCAGAACCCAAAAAATAATATGTGTGTCTATAATAACATTGGTGGCTCGCAGGCCTCGTACATCCATAACACGTAGGCCTCAAAAAATATGTAAGTATTGGACCTAGGAACTACTCAGCATGGTGGTCATTGTAGCATGATACAACTTGTGCAACACGACTCAACAGTCATGAGATCTAATCTAAGACTCCCAGTATGTGCCTCTGGTACTACCAAGGCATGTCTCTTATCCGAGCATACTCCAAGATACCATGAGTCAAACCCTCGAGGTTCCTCGCGATCTCCTCCTCATTATCACTATGTTCCTGATAAGGGGTGACAACATCAATAGGATGGGGGACGCGCCTAGATATCAGGGACATCCTGGTTGGCCACTCTGGTCCAACATCTTCATAGACAAGAGAAATGTTATAAACATGCATATACCAAAAGCACTTAAAAAATTTCAAAATCAAAAATTTATTTTTTTACCTTCATCATCGAATTTCCTCTCCATCTGGTAAGGGAATATCTGGGTCTCCACAGAAACTAGTTCTGTTGTATAACCAATCCTCCATGACAATCTTATGTCTTCGTACCCATGAATTTCTGGTTCCTGTTTTTCCAATTTCATCAGGATGAACACTTTCAAGTGTCTTCGTCAGCCACTTTGGGGGACCTTTCTGAGATGGTCCAGGATGCTCTGTTGATTTAGTTGGGACTGAATCAAGATTGAGTCTCCCAATTCTATCAATTACATCACTTAAAGCATCAACCGTTGTTGGAGTTTCATGTGGGGGAGAGTGTTCTTCAGAAGAAGATTCCACATGTTGATCTAGTATAGGAATCCCCCCTTCAAGATGTGGAATCTGATTATCAAATTCTTGAAATGATTTTTGTTTTTGCGAATCTATCCAAGCGATCAAATTTCCGCTCAATAACATTGTCAATTTTGGATGATTCAAGGAAAATTACATCTCTAGATACAACAAATTTCTTATTTACTTCATCATAGAGGCGGTATGCTTTGGAGGTGTTTGAGTACCCCAGGAAGATAAACTTACGACTTCTAGCACCAAGTTTGTTTCTATGTACCTTCGGTATCAAAGCATAACAAGTGGAACCAAAGACCCTAAGATGTTTTACCAAAGGAACATGTTCATACCACAATTCATAAGGAGTCTTGTTTCTTATAGCATTAGATGGAAATCTATTCTTTATATATGCAGCACATAGAACAGCATCAGCCAAAAAAATTATCTTTACATTTTTAAAGAAAAGCATGGATCATACCATATTCAAGATTGTTCTATTCATTCTTTCAGCTACACCATTCTGTTGGGGATTATAAGGCACAGTTGTTTGATGTTTGATCCCATGTTGGCGAAGATAGTTTTCAAATTCATTTGATGATTTTTCTTTTCCATTATCAGTGCGAATAGACCCAATATGAGATTGTGCATCATTTTCAATCCATTTATGAAAATTATTGAATGTTTGAAAAGAATCAGATTGTTCTTCAATAAATAAACCCAACACACTCTGGTGTAGTCATCAATAAATGTCATGATATATTTATTTCCATTTGCAGAAGGAACAGGCATTGGACCACATAAATCTGAATGAATGAGTTCAAGCTTCCTATGTGCTCTTGAATGTGTGGTCAATATAATAAATGAACTTTGACTTGTTAGTCCCACGTAACACCTGGGACCCCACCACTCTGTTGATAGTCTATAGAAGCACCCTCAATGTTAAATCATACACACTGGAAATCTCTATCTTCCCACTCTTGGATATCAAGGCCTCAGGACAATGTTCGACAAGCAGGGAAGATATTCTTGCCCCAACCGGACGTGACCCATACAAGTTCATTGGCTCACATCTGTGAGATAGTCCAGTGATGAAGTAGATATCTGAAGTTGTCAACTCCAGCTCCTAGTCCCCAATGACAAAAATCTTACGATTAATGTCCCAAAGAATTATCAAGTATCAAAGCAACTTGGGTTGGGCCTGCATCCCTGGTGTAAGGAAAATTTTGAGGAACCCACAAGCTGTCAAAGCCTCCAAGAAATTTGGATCATTAAACACTTGGGTGTCAACATCTTCGTGTTCTCTTTCCTTCCAATCCACCATTTTCGGCAATTTCTCCCTTACAAAAGCCATTTATTTAAGTCAGTGATCAATTTTGACACATAAAATTCAAGCTTTAACAGTCAGTTTTCGAGGAAAGATGATTTCTCCCTATCCACTGTGTTGACACACCTATTTTAGAAACAGTCACACCGGTTGGTGTGGATGGTTAGGAAAATCACCCTCGGCCAACGTGATCCCATGCCTGAAAATTGCATCGACTGAGGGCAAAAAAATTTCTCAAAAGCCTCCCCAAAAATCCGAAAAAATGGCTAAAAAACATAAATGAATGGCATGAAAATGGAGCTCAGGGCTTCAGCTATTACCTAGAACTGGCAGCTCATCGGTTGACCTCCCGGATCTCCTACTCTGGAAAAACTAGGGAAAAAGTGGGTAAAAAGTCTTCACTACAAAGGTAAAATGGTAAATGGTAAAAATATATTTACTTTTCCCCTTTTTATTCATTTTTTTCATGCAGATATAAGGTTTTGTAAATATTTGTGACCTATTTTACCTTAAGGACTCGATGATACACTTTTCCTTACTTGTGCAGTGATAGGTGATGGATGTTTGACAATGATGACGAGTCACATTTTATCTCTTTTCTCAACTTGTTAAACTCATATGAAAATATTGCCAAGTATTTTCCCCTTTTTGACTCATTGAAGAGAATAAAAATGGGGGGTCCACTTTTAGCTCTTTTCTAACCCTTTAAAAGGAAAAAGATGGGCAAGCCCTTCCTAGGGCTTGTTAAACTTACTAGGTCAGATTCATCCAAAGGATGAACTTTCAATGCAAGCATATGCTATCCATTTCAAGCTTGTGATTAAAAAATAATTGGGGTACCTGCCAAAAATGGTGGGGGAAAATTTGGAAATCTATTAGTTGTGTCGGCACCTCACTCTTGAACATGACACTCTTTTTTTCGAGTCAGGTTGGGACATCCTCCTTTGTATCATTGACCTTCCTGGGTTTGAGCCGTTCATTTTTGCCTTCCATTTGATCTCTTCTATCTCATCATGACCACTGATCCCATGGATCCAAAAGCTTCCAAACTTCTAGTTGTGTCATTGATATGTTCAAGAGTTGTCCTTCTGCAGATACACTTACCTCTGATTCTTTGTATCATCCAAAATAATTTTGCATCCTCTCATCTCGCGTCAATGGTGTGGGATTCATTATGGCCCTCCTTTGACATGGTCCTTGTCCATCGAACTCAAATCATCATTTGGGAAGTTGATCGAGAGACTCTGTTATGAAACCGGCTCAAGAAAAGATAGAAAAGATAGATCAACACCTTAGAATTCAGCCTCTTCGAGGGGGCAACCTCCTTTACATTACATAAATGAACAATTCTTGGATGATACAAATGACAAAACCTCCTTTCTATATATAGGAGTCTAGGGAGTCACAATATAATCCCGCCGACCTAACAATAATAATATAAAGCCACAAAAATAACAATAGAGGGATTCTATGGGGCACAGAAATAACAATATGGGAGTAATAGGGGCACAAAAATATAAATAAGGGGTATAACTACAATAGTAATGGGGTAATCACTAGTATTATAGGGACCCAACATGCCCCTCTCCTTCAAAAAAGTGTTGTCCTCAACGCTTGAGTAGTTCTGGATACTTCTGCATAAAATTCTCATCCTCCCATGTGGAATCTTCAGCGGATAAGTTCTTCCACTTGATAAGATACTCTAAAATTGATCGATTTTGTAGCTGTCGAGTTCTTGTTTCTGTGACTGCTTCCAGTTCCAATATAATTTTTCCTTCCTCGTCAAGTTCTGGCAATATTGTTTGAATTGGGAGCTTGTCACCTATAACCTTCTTTAAACATGAAACATGGAAAACTGGGTGCAATCGAGAAGCTGCAGGAAGCTCCAATTTGTATGCCATAGTACCAATCTTTTGCAACACCTTGTATGGACCATAATACTTTGGTGATAATTTATTATCTTTATTAGCTTGCTTTAGGGACATTTTCTTATATGGTTGTAGCCGTAGGAATACCCAATCACCTACATCAAAACTTCTTTCACTGCGATGTTGATCTGCCTGTTGTTTCATTCTATTTTGTGCCAACACGAGGTTATCCTTTAAGAGTTGGAGGACTTGTTGTTGATGTTCGATGTGATGTTCCACTGCCTGAACCTTAGAATTTTCTCTTAAATATGATGTGATGGATGGTGGTTGATACCCATAAAGTGCCATAAATGGGGTCATTTTTGTTGCTGTATGGAAGGAAGTGTTATACCACCATTCAGCCAGAGGCAACCATTTGACCCATTGTGTCTGTTTATCAGATACAAAGCAACGAAGATATCCTTCCAAACATTTGTTTACTATCTCAGTTTGCCCATCAGATTGAGGATGATAAGATGAGCTATGAGCTAACTGAGTACCAAGACAAGAAAATAATTCTGTCCAAAAATTTCCAGTGAAAATGGGATCTCTGTCACTTACAATAATCTTTGGGTTTCCATGTAGCTTTTGAACTGTTTCCATAAATGCAGTAGAAACTGTACTGGCTTTAAATGGATGTGATAATGCACAAAAGTGTGCATACTTGGTAAGTCTGTCAACTACCACCATGATGACACTCTTTCCCTCAAACTTGGGTAAACCTGTGATAAAATCCATTGAAACCTCCTCCCAACATTGGCTTGGAATGGATAAAGGTTGTAATAGACCCGGTGTCTTAATTGTTTCAACTTTATTTTGCTGGCAAACCAAACATTCCGCCACAAACTTTTGAATATCTGATTTAAGGCCATCCCAAAAAAGTTCCTTCTTAACCCTGTGGTAAGTTTTTAAAAATCCTGAGTGCCCTCCTAAGGGAGAAGTGTGCAATTCCATAAGAATCTTTTGTTTTAGCTGGGAATTCTTACAGAGGTATAAGCGATCTTTGTACCATAACGAATCATTTTGCCAGCTAAATGTATCAGAAGTACTGGAATCTTGTTGTAGCTTTCGAATAAGTGCCCACACTTCTTCGTCATTCTTCCATTCCTCCCTTGCTTCGTTTATCCAATCTGGTTGGATAATAGAAATGGCACACAACAATGCTTCCACATCCTCATCCTTTCTTGAGAGTGCATCTGCCACCACATTTTGCTTCCATTTTTGTAGATGATTTCAAAGTCATAACCCAACATCTTTGTGACCCACTTTTGTTGCTCTTCAGAGGATAATCTTTGTTCTAAAAAGTATTTAAGGCTATCATGATCCGTTTTTACCTTGAAGTGTCTTCCCATTAGGTAGGGTCGCCATTTCTTAAGTGCATGGAGTATTGCCAACATTTCCTTCTCATAAATAGCTTTGCTTAAAAACTTTCCCTTGATTGGACGACTTTCAAAAGCAATGGGTCTTTCATCTTGCATTAGAACAGCACCAATTCCATTTCCTGAAGCATCACATTCCACAATAAAGGTTTTTGTGAAGTCCGGTGTAGCTAAGACCGGTGCTTGGCACATTGCCTCTTTAAGATGTTCAAAGGCCTTTGTTGCTTCCAAAGTCCATGAAAATGAATCTTTCTTCAATAATGTTGTTAGAGGTGCTGCTATTCTCCCATAATTCTTAACAAACTTGCGATAATACCCTGTCAACCCAAGAAATCCTCGCAGATGCTTTATGGATGTGGGGATTTTCCATTCCTTAATGGCTTTAATTTTGCTAGGGTCTACCTTAACTCCTTCATGAGATACAATATGACCCAAATATTCCACCTCCTGGACTCCAAAGAAACATTTGGATCTTTTTGCATATAATTGTTTCTCCTCCAATAGTTGTAGCACCCTGTCAACATGTTCAACATGATCCTTCCAAGACTTGTTGTAGATTAGTATATCATCAAAAAATACTAACACAAATTTTCTAAGGAATGGTTTGAAAATTGAATTCATCAAACCTTGAAATGTTGAAGGTGCATTGGTAAGGCCAAAAGGCATGACCAAAAATTCATAATGACCCTCATGAGTTCTAAATGCCGTTTTCGAAATGTCTTCAACCTTCATTCTGATTTGATGATATCTCGAACGAAGATCCAACTTGGTGAAGTAAATTGATCCATGCAATTCATCCAGTAATTCATCAATAACAGGAATGGGGAACTTATCTTTAATAGTGAGCTTGTTGAGCTCCCTATAATCCGGACACATGCGCCATGATCCATCCTTCTTGTGCACCAATACTACTGGAGCTGAGAAAGAACTTTGACTCGGTTGAATTATACCAGCCTCTAGCATTTCTGCAACCATACGTTCAATTTCACTTTTTTGGACATAGGGATATCTGTACGGCCTGATGTTTGGAGGAACACTTCCTGGAATCAGATGAATAGCATGATCATGATCACGCATAGGTGGGAGACCCTTGGGAGTCTCAAATACCTTGGAATGATTGTCCAAGACTTTTTGGAGATCTGGAGAAATAGATGATTCCAATGTGGAAACATCTAGCGAGCATAATTGTGCAATTACACCTCTTTGCTCCTTTTTTAGAAGCTTTGTCATACCATGAGAGCTGATTATCTTTCCTGGTTTCCCTGCAATAACCCTTAATTCAACTTCCTTTCCTTCCGTAGAAAATTTGATGAAAAGTTCTTGAAAATTAAAAGCTATTGTACCCAAGGATTGTAGCCATTGGACTCCTAGTACAACATCCACACCTCCCATTGGAATGGAAAGCATTGGGCTAGTCAATACATATTCTCCCATGGATAGCTTGATATTATGGCACTTTCCAGAGTAATTTATTGTTCCTCCATTTGCAATCATCACTTGACACTCTGGTGCTGGATATAAGAAGCAATTCAATTCTTTTGCTACCCTACAATGAATAAAATTGTGGGTGCTTCCTGAATCAATCAACACTATTACCTTTTTCTTCTTGATTTGTCCTTCTATCTTGATGGTTTGAGGAGTGGTAATTCCCGCCAATGCATTACAAGATATGGTCAGATTTATTTGTTCTTCATCTAGGCTTTGTTCCTGAAGTATATCTTCTTCTTTTGACCTTTCTTGCTCCTTTTCTTCTTCCTCTTCACAATCTATGTAGAATAATTTCTTCTCAGCACACTTATGACCTTTAGTGTATTTGCTATCACAACTGTAACAAAGCCCTTTTGCTCTTTTTTCTTCCAATTTTCGTGGTGTCAACCTTATAGGTTGTGGAAGACTAGGGGCAACAACACTTCCGTCTTTATAGTTGTGAGTGGTATGCTTCCTGGTTGCCATAATTTTTCTTTCCATTTTTCTTGCTAACCTGAATGCCTTCTCTAATGAATCAGGTTCCCAAAGGCAAACATCATGTTGGATATTATCCTTTAAAGACCCTATGAACACATCAATCCTATGCTCCTCTGGAATATCTTTTACCCTTATGTTCAAATTTTGGAACTCCTCAATGTGCTCCATTACTGAACCCTTTTGTTTGAGACTTATCAATTGGCTAAAAAAAGTGTTGCTTTTTGTATCTTCATAATGTGCTATCAATTCTTCCGTAAAAATTGCCCAAGTGATAAATTGTTTACGAGAGCAAAGCCATTGATACCATAAAAACTGATTTGGTTCCAAATATACAGTTGCCATACATACCTTTTGTGCGTTTTGCACATTATTGAGATCGAAGAATTGCTCCATCTGTAATATCCATGTGGCGGGATCCTTGCCATCAAACTTCCTCATATCGATTTTTGGAATATGGTGATTCTTCGATCCAACATTAGCGTCTATGGAATCATGATTAACATTTCTTTTGTTCTCATCATGAGTTTCCTTTACTACCTTTTCACCATTAGTGACCCTTTCTTGTAGCAACTTCTTCAATTCTTCGATGTCTGTCTTCATATCTATCTTCAAATCTGCCATGTCTCTCTTCAAATCTGTCTTCGAATCATCCATCTTAGCTTCCATGCCCTTTATCTTAGATTCCACGCCATTTCTCTTAGATTCCATGCCACTTATATTGGCTTCTGTTAGCTTTTGTGAGCGTGACATTTGTTGCACTTGTTCTTGTAATTTTGATATATCATGTAGCATTTCTTCCTCTTCTTCATGGGTCATGCTAGAGCTTTCAGGTTCCTTACTAGGTTTTTTCATTTTCTTTCCTCTGGGCATCAGTTACCGATAATAATGATTTACTATGCCCTTTGAATTTCGTTAAACCAAGCTTACACAAAAAAAAAAAAAAAACTACACACCTTTTTTCACTTTATAAAGCCTGATATTGAATCTGATGTATCTCTGTAATTTCGGATCATCCAATTCTAAAATTTCTATCTGTAGTAGCCTTCTGCGTCCTCTTTCCAATGCCACAAGTCTAAGCCAAATTGGATTCTCCAAGGAAGAGTTATGTGAAATCTCCCACAGTGACCTGTTTTTAGACTGGTTCAGTAGAGCGAACGTGTATGATGTGCCACGGGTCACTGTTTCAACCTTTGAATCTAAAACACACACACAAGAAACTACAGTCCGTCCTCTTTCTGTACCTTCTTACTAAATTTCAATCCGATTCCCAGAGAGAAAGTTATGACGATTTTCCCCAGGTCACCTGTTTTGAATGTAATTCAGGAGTCTGCAAAAATACCAACTTCCTCAGATCATATCTCCTCCAATATCGTGTGAAAAGCTCTGAAATTCGGACCCAAGGTTCAGCGTTATTTCTTCTCAAATGGGTTTTTTTTGTGACTTCTGAAACATCACAGAAAAAAAGTTATAGCAAAAATTCCACGATGACCTGTTTGGAGCAGCGAAACCCTAGAATCCAAAGCTCTCATACCAAATGTTATGAAACCAGCTCAAGAAAAGATAGAAAAGATAGATCAACGCCTTAGAATTCAGCCTCTTCGAAGGGGAAACCTCCTTTACATTACATAAATGAACAATTCTTGGATGATACAAATGACAAAACCTCCTTTCTATATATAGGAGTCTAGGGAGTCACAATATAATCCAGCCGACCTAACAATAATAATATAAAGCCACAAAAATAACAATAGAGGGATTCTATGGGGCACAGAAATAACAATATGAGGGTAATAGGGGCACAAAAATATAAATAAGGGGTATAACTACAATAGTAATGGGTAATCACTAGTATTATAGGGACCCAACAGACTCCCTTCCAGTACCTCAGAGCTTGCATGCCTCAATGGTAAGTCCTTGACACTTGATGACAAGTTCACATCATTGGCTTTTGATCGAGTGATTTCATGGGTGTTTGACTCCAGTTCCTGTATTCACATTCCGTCATTTTTTTTGATAGTAGCTTGAGGGCCATTGTCATTATTGGTGGTTTCTCTCACACTTGTTAACAATTTACATCTTTGACTAGTAATGAAGCGACTTTCTAGCATGTTCGATGACAACACATCTATTCGCATGCTAGGATCTGTACCTTGATTGATTCATGTTGGAGCGAAAGAACCCGGAATTAGATCAAAAAACGTCCAGGTTGCTAAGTGGTGTGACATGGTTATGATGATATGCATGTATCTTTCAGATGGTTGGCTGTGACTAGACCATGAGTTATCCTATGTGATCCTTCTCATTATTGGATGGTTGCGCCCATACCTAGATCCATTTACATGATCATTCTCTGGATGGTTGTGTCCATGCCACAATTCATGTATCATTTGACAGAGACCTCAGTTTATGTATATGTATCTTTACTTGCTTGCATGTTTTCCAATGACAGACCAGTTCCCCTCACTAATTTACAAAGCATTTCATCCCTCACTCCGGCCCAACCTTCATGCTTTAGGGGGCATCTGTTACACAACATTTTGTCACTATCCCTATACTCCCCATTCCTTGATCCTGGAGGAACTCTATAGTGAACACTGCATGATTTTCCTTCATGGAGAAACTCCCATTATGTCCCTCTTCATGAGCAAATCATTTCCCTTTTGCACCATATCCCTTGAAAATTTTGTTTTTCCCAGTTTACAAGGCTGGTGCTAATGACATTTGTCTCCCCCACATTGATGTGTAGAGATTAGAACTATTCACCGCATCAATTGGTGCGACTCAAATGTGTTCCAATCGCACTAGTCCTATTATGGAAAGTTTTTTAAATTAGAGTCGAAGCTTCCAGTTCTAGAAGCTTCGTAACAGAAGTCTGGTAAATGGTTTGGCTGGATGGGGTCGAGGATGACAGTTTGGTCTCCTTTCCCCTATAATTATGGAACTACCTCAAGGGATAATTCCTTCTCCCATGAGAAGAGGATCCATCTCCCATCTATATTTCCTATATAAACCTCCCTTCTTCCCAAGCACAAACTAGTGTGAAAGTCCTAGTCATAGTTAGAGTTTTGGCTCAGTGTCAGTATACAATTTTGATTAGACAAGCAAGCTATTACTAGTTGTATCCATCTAGTCGTGTGAGGGAGAAGTGTGTTTGGTTTGGAGTGAAGCCTAAAGGGAAGAGCCTTTAAACTATTTTTGTTTGAAGCCTTTAAACAGTATGCATATTCAATGATCTTCCGAGTCAAACCTTTAATTCATAATAGTTAAGGCTCCTTCCATAAATCCTTATGTGGAATGATTTATTAAACCCAACATAGACTAACCCTTAGTCACGTTCACTTATCAAGACATAATCACTCCTCTAAACCTTCAATAACCTTTTATTAATCCAAATATAGCCTGCATATATAATTAAACCACTCTTTAACATTGGTTATACCACAGACTTTACCTATAAACCCTTATATCCATGCTAAATTCATTATAAAACATATATAATGAAAATACCCATAAAGCATGCATAACATACCTTTTCCACACTTTTCAAAGCCTCTGCACAGTTCTCTAGGCAATAGATTTGCCCGACACTTTACAAATGTCGATCAAGATCCGCTTGATTTGACGGTCTACAATGATTTCAGGTGAGACATAAGCACTGAGAATACCTGCCCTAAATGAGTGGTTTTCTCTCTCCACTCAGCTGCTACGTGTTGAACGATAGGTGGGATCGGGTGAGCTCCTCTAAAAACTGCTTACCATGTTTACTACGCCCAAAATCCCACTTGTAATTTTGAATCTGCCCTCTTACACCTCATGGACCCACCGTAATTACAAAATGCAATATATAGTTTTTCAAGTCTAGCCATCATAATTGGAAATCAGCAGAATCTCAAGTGCTATGGGATACATCGAACCCGCCGGGCTTTTAAATATATATATATATATATATATATATATATATATATATATATATATATATATATATATATATATATATATATATATATATATATATATATATATATATATATATATATATTCAGGTCCAGTTTATAACTTGTTTCTTTTGCGATTCCGATATACAATGTGCTTTGCGATATATATACGTATACATTCATATAACCATTAGCTTAACCCTTGGCTATATCGAGGCTTATAAAACATAATATATATATTCTTTGGGTCCAACCTATTCAGTGCTTTATTAACTGCTTATCGCAATCGGCAATCGATGATTCCCTTGGTAACTTTATAAAAATGCCCATTGTGTTTTGCGATTGTGATTTAATCGGATTGCATATATATATATATATATATATATATATATGATTATGGCTTCATATAGCTATTTATATTGTGATTTAACTTAATCGCATGGGCCAATTCTTTTATACTTGTTTCTTTTGTGTTTTGATTTTGATATGTAATTTACTACATTTCCCTCTTGCCTTATCTTTTTAAAAATATTTTCAAGTGATCCTTGAATGAAACATGAATATTAAAGGTAACAAAAAAATGCATGTTACAACATCTGACACCACCTGGGGATAGTGATTTTTCCATATAAGCACTAAGAACTGTAGATTAGTGCCTTATCCATTGGGCATGGAGTCATATATTGCTTCACCAAACTTAGTTGTGTGAAAATTTTGTACCGTGAACCCACGCCGATCTCTGTAGTGACGAGATATTTGTACCTTGATAGCAAAATATTGAGAATTGTATATTAATAGCTTTAGTTGGGCATGGAGTCCAAAACTGTGAAAACCCTGAAATTTGACAACTGAAACTTGTCACTCTTGAAGTATGACACCTCTGCAAACCAGTTTCTAACTAGGAAAGTCACCCTTATTTATCCTTCTAAAGTTAAAATAAAGAACTGCAACTGAAAACCAAATGCTCAGCACTTGAGCTTATTTATGTACAGGTTCCTACATATGTACATGATTGATCTCCATGAGGTGAAGTCAATCCTCCAATGGTACCATGTTAGCATTTGAGTGCTTAATCTAGAACCATTCTGCCAGTGAATCTTGAAGAAACAATTCATTCTGAGTTTGTCCTGAGTTCCAATGTTTTGATCCTGAATGTGTTCATCCTGCGAAACCTTCCCTGAGTCAACAGCCACATCATTAGGGTTAGAAAGCCTTTCAAGACGAATAATTCCCTTTGGAAAAATATTATCCTTTAATTGAAAAATATTCGGATTAGCTATTGGATATTTTGAACCATTGATTTCTACAACTTCTATTGTTTCTTCTTTATCCTGATCAATTTTTATGCGTGTTGTTTTCTTCCGGATTTTTCGCATCCATGATTTGTTTGCATCGACATTTTGAGCCTTCCACTATGGCTCATCATCAAGATAGATCAGTAATTGTGTAGGACAGATCTCCTTGGTTTCAATAAATAGGGATGAGAGATGCACAGGGAATGGAAGCCGACTTTGTTCTTTATAAAATAATAATTTTAAATTGAGTTAGAAATATTTAATTATGTAATTGAATTGTTTAATTTTAATTTTGTGTTTATATAGTTTGATTAATTAATTAATTAATTTTTTATTTTTTTTTAGAAATGTTTAATTATGTAATAGAATTGTTTAATTTTTAATTATATGTTCAAATAGTTTAATTAATTAATTAATTAATATTTATTTATTTATTTTATTTATTTATTTATTTTTGGATTGAGTTAGAAATATTTAATTATGTAATTGGATTGTTTAATTTTTTTATTTTATGTTTATATAGTTTGATTAACTAATTTTATTTATTTATTTTTAGAAATGTTTAATTATGTAATAGAATTGTTTAACTTTTAATTATATGTTCCAATAGTTTAATTAATTAATTAATATTTATTTCTTTATTTTTCAATATTAGTATCATAATTGAATTGTTTAATTTTTAATTTTATGTTTATATGGTTTAATTAATTAATTTATTTATTTACTTATTTTTAGAAATGTTTGATTATGTAATAGAATTGTTTAATTTTATGTTCAAATAGTTTAATTAATTAATTATCTTCCCCCCGCCCCCCCCCTTTTTTTTCCAATATTAGTATCAAAATGAGCTTTTAGTTTATTTTTATTTAATTTAATTTTTATATATTGTTTATTTATTTATGATTAATTGTATTATGTTTGTTACTACCCTATTTCATACTTGATTTTATTTTAGTTTTGTTCTTATTATTCAGAGTAAATTAATTAGTTTGAATTTAATAATAATTTAACGTTTAGTACTATTTTAATTCTAATGTTTGTTTCTATAATTTTAATGTTAATGAGCCACAATGGAGGGCTCGAAATGTCGATGCAAACAAATCATGGATGCGAAAACTCTGAAAGAAAACAACACACAAAGCACTGATCGCAGAAGCCTCAAAACAACAATTTCTACGCCCTGAAACTCCTCAGCTATAGTAAAAAATTCTTTAATCTGTTGATCATCTTCAAAAGCTTGCCAATTTTTGTCATTATCAAGAATAGAGGGTTTGTGTCTCATCCCTAACTCATATCTTAGTCTTCGATTAATAGGAGACTTGAAAGTACTAGCAGCCACAACCAATGAATCTGCTAATCTATTCTCATTTATTGGAATAAATTGAATGTTAAAAGCTTCAAAAAAGTTCTCAATAAAATCCCATACCTCATTTCTGTATACCCTAAGCATGGGGTTCTTTGTTTGGAAATGATTTTTTATTTACTTGACAATCAGCTCTGAATCTCCAAAAGCAGAAATTGACTTAACTCCCATCTATTTAGCTATTTGTAGAGCAATAATCAAGGACTCATATTCTTCCACATTGTTTGTTGCCTTGAACTCAAATGTGAAAGAAATAGGGAACATATTACCTCCAGGCACAATTATAAGAAAACCAGCACCTGTTCCTTCCTTGGAATAAGCTCCATCAAAGAAGCATTTCCACAGTCCTTCAGTGTGCAGCTCTATAATTACATTGGCTGAAGAAAGTTGCTTCTGATTATCTCCAGCCAGCTCTACATTATCATACAGTGTGAAACAAGCAAAGTAGTCCTTCTCCTGGCTATATACAGGTGAATTACTTGCTCCATTTATTGTAATTGTTTTTACAAATCTAGTTTCTCTGTACAATCTCCTCTCTTCCCCACCAAAAATTGGTATAAAAACATATGTAAAATCGAGTTTCAAAACACCACCCAATTTAGCCCCCCAAGACCTAGATCGAAGCATTCCAAATCTAGCAGGGATATCTACTACTACAACATCCATGACCAAGATTCTAGCTGGAATTTGGGTTAGTGACATTTCCAGATCCTTAATAACCCCCAGACACCTGACTTTGTTAAAATCAAAAGAATACAAGTCCCTATAGGGTTTGGTGACTTTTAGATCTAGTTGCTTCATTATTGACAAAGGCATAAGATTGTGTGAAGCTCCCGAATCAAACATACAATTATGTAAGAGGAAGTCATGGACCAATAAAGAAATATAAAAAGGAGGTATTGAAGGGTCTACTTCCTCTACATGTGGACCAAAAACCACTACTGGTTTGTCTCCCTACAGATTTACAATGTCATTTATAATCTCATTTTCTTTCAAACTAACAAACTCAACAATCTCCTTTTGATAAATAAGTATTTTTGTTAATTCTGTAAGAGGAACCTGAATTCTTACCTTTTCCAACTCCTTAGTAAGACTAAACAAGTGACCTTGTTCAGCAATCATTTCATTCTCCTCACCTTTTTTCATGACTGGGATTACTTGAGGAATTGAAACAAGTCTCTCCAAAGGAATTTTTCCAATTTGATCTTGAGAAGACTCACCTTGAAGTATCTGTGTCTTGCCATTTGCATTCTATTGCTGCTTTCCTTTATTCCCTTGTTTTGCAGACTGAGATTCTTGTGGAGTCGCCTTTGGTGAGGAAGTTGAAACTTGATGCTCACTTTCATTTTCTTGATTTTTTGATCTCTTCCTAGATCTCAAGTCATATTTCTTATGTAGTTCAGTTTTCATAAAATCAGAGAATTGCTTCCAATATTCATCAATTTTATTTTCATCATGAATGGCATATGTTTCATCATATTCATACTCTTCTTCTTCGATACCAAGTTCATCTTCATCCACAGCATATAATGTAAAAATTTGATCTCAGGGTGCTCTTGTTTTCAATAGGATCTGCCTCTATATATAATGGTGCTTGAATTTCATCTTGATCTTTCCTTTGCCTTTGAAATATTGCAAAGGTTGTCTTCTGTATTGGGGATTAAATTTCTTACTATACTGTGTTTGCTTCTGAAAATTCTTATTTTCTAACTCTAATTTATTTACCTTATCTGACAGAATTTTAATTACATCACACATATCCTCCATTGCTTGACTTTTAGAGGATTCCATCTTTGCCTTTCCCTTGCCTTGGATAGTTTGTGTTTTTAGTGCTCCTGCAGCCACCAAATTTGCTTCTATCTCTAATACATCTGCTTGGACTGATCAAGGGTTGGAGGTCTTCTTTCCATTAATGTGAATCCAAAATTTGATTCAAAAGCCCCTGCAAAAGTTATTTTTTCACCAGCAGGAGGAGGCTTAATCTCCACTGGGAGACTATCGTACAATTTGTTAAATCTTTTGACAAATTCAACCACAGTTTCATAAGAATTGTTATTTATGGCATTAAAATCTATTAATGGATACCCATGGTCTCTTTTTTCTCCCCATCTTTGAATAAACAAATGTTCCATCTCTTCCCAAGATGGAATATTATTATTGGGAAGTCCTTTAAACCATTTTCTTACTTCTCCATCCAAGGACTGAACAAAAAGTCTTAGAGCAACATCTACATGTTCAACATCTTTGTTTTACTACAAAAATGCAAAATACTAACACTTGATTCTCTGCAGTTTGTTCATCTTCCCCTGTAAAACGAGGAAGGGTTTTGAGGTAATCTTGTGGAATTTGATTTAACGATTGTGTCAATCGAAGAGGTGCATACCGATTCATCAAGAATGCAGGTATTACCATGTTTATTGAACTTTGATTACCAACAGATGTGGAACCTGACTGAGAGGTAGATGGAATGTGCAGAGGCGGTAATGTAGCTACTGGTTGAGGTTGAATGATTATAGCAGATAAATGAAAAGTAACAGATTCTAAAGATTTCTCTTGACAGTTAGGTTCCTGAAATGAAGACGATGAAAAAGATGACTCTTTGTCAGATGAATGTTCAGGTGAATTGTTTCCTGATGCAGACAATGTAGGAATTGGTGTAATTGGAATCTTAGACATTCCAACCCTCTTAGAAACCAGCCTTTCAGGATTTGAAAGAGATTGAACCTTCTGTTGTGAAGTTTTTGATCTTGTATGGGGTCTTCTTGAAGCCAGAGTTATTTCTTTGATTCAAAACAACCAAATATTGCCTCCTCACTGAGAAACTAGAGGAAAATATTGAAACCCAGGGAAAAATGTTCATGTCTTCTCTCCCTAGAAATGGCACCAATTAATGTTGTATCTTAATAAACCAATTTCCTGGATGTAGAGAAATTGTGCTTAAGACATTAATAAATATTATTTACTATCACTTATTTTTCACTTAGATATATGTTGTGTTCTCGAATGAAGGACCTAGAGACTTGGTTTTTAACACTTAATACATGTATGACCAGAACATCTCAGAATTCCATTTGTTGTTAGATACAAATGATGAATGAAGAAAGCTTAAAGAGGAAGTTAAAGATAATATGTGCGTCTTTCATAGAAACTACTATCTGTAACTTAGAAGAATTATGAAAATAAGAACTAAATCATAGACAATATGTTTCTTAACACATAAACTACTACCTGTGACTCTTGGAGAAGTTAAAGATAATATGCTGGTCTTTCACAGAAAATATTATCTATAACTTATAAAGGAAGGTGAAAACTTTAAGTATAAGAGCGCTTTTTTAAGGAATTTTAACTTTATCTATGTAAGCAAATAAAGACCTGCAGGTTCATTACTATACTTGAAAGAAGAAAACATAAGATGGCACATAACAAAGAGGGTTACAAAGTTATACCCAAAAATTCATGGAAACTTCTTATTCTTTTATTAATCAACAATTATATTAGGAATATAGTGGCCTAGTCTCTGGGTTCTCCCAAGTTCGAACCCTTTCTTTGTAAATTTTCATATTTTTATACATTGTGGAACAGTTGTTGATTTCTAAAACTGCCCTAATTATTTAACTGGTTCTCTAACTATATGAAGTAAAAACTATTATATAATTTTAAAGAGGGTAAAATACACCTCAAAGAACATGATATAACAGGAACATAACTGAATTCAGAAAAGGACGATAACTGTTGGCTTGCTCTGTTAATCTACTTCCAAGTTCCTCTGTATATGCCCTAATGATGTTTAATTCGCTTTAGTCGTAATGAAATGTGTTGACTTGTGTAATCCTAGGCTTACATATGTATCAGGCATTTTGATTGGCTGAAATACAAAGAAAACATACCTAATCACCTTCCTCTTCAGATTCGGCTCTAACCCTGATTTCCCTCTTTACACAGCGAAATTAACGCGAACCTTTGATTAATAAGGAACTCAAAAAGAGTTAATCTTTCTTTAAAAATCTATCAAATCCACCTGTTCAACACTCCATTGACTTCCCATCAAATTAATGCAGGGTTACCCCTGCTTTACCCACAGTATACATATGTTTGTGCATATTCAATGATCTTCCGAGTCATACCTTTAATTCATAATAGTTAAGGCCCCTTTCATAAATCCTTATGTGGAATGATTTATTAAACCCAACATAGACTAACCCTGTCACGCGGATAGAGTCGTTAGTGCGGACACAACCGACCTTCCTAGAAAGCCTAAGACTTTCTAATGACAAACAAGACAAATAAGAGCAATCCTTCCCTAAATATGCTTTTAAAATATGAGAAATCAAGTGTTTAGATCCTACCTGTAATCCAACGTTGTTGCAGTAGTCCAGCTTCGTTGATCTGGATGAGCTCCTCCTTCCCTTCGAAACCTGCATTCACCAACAATCAAACGATTAAATAGCACCTGAATATCACATAAAATAAAAAATATTTAACATATAGACCAAGGAGTATATGAAACAACTCATTAATAACAAATTGTTGAGAAGAATGGACTAATTTGTATTAAAAGGTAACAAAAGGAACCATTACAACCTGAGCCTTGGTGTTGTGCAAGCTCCTCCCAGGGTCCACAAGAGTTCTCCCTTACCCTGATCAGCTCACCCACCTCCCAATGGAAACAAGTAAAGATGGTAATCTCTCCTCACAAGCTTCTACAAGGAAGTCCTAATTCCAGCAGCATCTACCCTTAGGAATATTCAGCTTTCAACCTCTCCTCCCTTTGGCCCAATGCCTGTATTTATAGTGCTCTAGAGGAAGTTATTCAGGTCCACCATCAATGGGATAAGCCCCTCTTTGGATGGGATAGCTCCCCTATTGATGGGATAAGTTCCTCTTTGGTAGGGATACATGAACCATCTGGAGGCGCTTCATACACGTCAAACAGGCTTCTAGAAGACTCTAGAAATGACCACAAGTAACTTTTTTGGAGTGAAACTTGTGCTTTTTGACCTTTACAGGAGTACGCACCCACCCCTTTACATACAGAGCGTACAAGTACACAGGTATTGTGAACTTGGGTTGCGTACCCGCGGGTAAGGCTAAGAGAAACTGCGTACCAGAGATAATTGACTTTAAATGACTTTTCTCTCTTTCTTGAAGTTTGACATGGAGAGCAGAGGCATGAGACTTACCAAGGAGGATAGTATGACAGTGGATGGAGCCATACTAACTGCAAATAGTCATGGTGACATTTTTTAGTGTAACAGATTGCCCCCTAAAGTGCGAAGCCTGTAGTAGATTAGGGTTTTTATGATCTAGGAAGGGTGAAGTACTTTGTCATTTCAAGGAGTATCTTGCGGAGGACCCGGTCAGAACCTGCAAATATTCAACACAAAATACATATATAAGATAATATCATCGCTGAGGTAGGCATTCCCATACTCAGATTGGAAACTTTAACTAATAATCTAACTACTGCCCTGATACAAGAACGATTTTGCAGTACATCACAATCATAGACTTTTTGTAGACACGGTATGGACACAGCCATCTGTTTATGATTAGTCTACTGTATAATGAATACAAAACTCCTTGCAGCCTGGATGGTGGAAACTAGATCCAGGGTCTTCATTTCTACTTCCCGAATTGGTACGATTCTATCCATGCGAATAAATGAGTTGATGTCGAGCATGGTAGAAACCACTTGATTACCAGTCAATGATGTAAACCGTTAACAAGTGTGAGAGAGACCACCAGTAATGTCAATGGTTCTCAAAGTACCCAGTACAATCCATGAAATGTGAATGAATGGGTTGATGTTGAACACGTCACGGAATCCTTCGATCGAAAGTCAATGATGTAAACTGTCGTCAAAGGCGAGAAACCTGCCATTGATGCATGCAGACTTCAAGGTACTGTTGATTTCTAAGTCATCTTTCTAGATAATGTGCTGATGTCGATAGAAAGCGACTCGTTGCAGGCAAGCCCACAACACGAAATCATTGTTCAAGTTGAAGAAATGTTGTTGTAAGGACTGACTCAGGGATGGTCAAATGGATGACAAGTATTTTGCATATGAATGATTTATTTGCAGAGACCTCTTGAACACATAACGACACGACAGATGGCTTGGTGACGATTGACCCAAAGTTAATACCCGGAAACGGTTGAAGACTTTCAAAATGGTTTGATCAACTTTTAAGGCAAAGGATTTCCCAACCCAGGTGAATGAAAAGTGTCGTGTTCAAGAGCGGTGATAAGGTTCTTTTGTAACAAAGGATAACAAATCGGTTCATTCTTCTCTCTTTTCCCCCACAATTTCTGGCAAGTACCTCTTTATTTTTTACAAGCTTGAGGAGGATAACATATGCTTGATTATAAGCTCATCCTTCGGATGAGTCCAACTTAGTTTAGATTCGGACCCTAAGAAGGAGTGGTCCGTTCCTGTTTGTAATTGAACAGGCCCTTTACTGTGAAATTTTAACGAGTCCAGTATAGGAGAAACTCGGCGTTTTTCATTTTTAGAGAGTCTGAAAAAACTAAAGAAGACTCCAGGTTGAACTTTTTTCGTAAAGTTGTGTCTCCCAAGCCCGAAAAAGTATAAAATAATACTTGAGAGAACCGCTTAGTCTTGCGACCAAGGAGTACTTTCATGATTAGTGCCTCTGACCTGAAAAGTAAAAAGCGATCAAGGACACGTCGTTTTATTTCCGTATCGAGTTTGAAACGACAAAAACCCGGCAATCTTTTCCTTTTTTACGGTCAGAAAAGAGCTATAAGGGGACCGTCTTTTAATTCCGTTTTAACGAGTGTAAAAGAAACGCTCGGCAATCTTTTCATGTTTTAGGAGTCATAAAAGAGCTTAAAAGATGACTCTGATGTTTTGGTTTGTGAAAAATGATGATTTTACTCTAGAGTCCTTTTGTCCTGCACAAAAACAACACATTACTCATACCTGTTTAAGATGGGTAAAAATACATTGAAAAATACCTTTTCATGGTGAAAAATAAACAAACTTAGCATTCATTCATCCAAAAAACCTATAAAAATACTTTTTACCATGTCATTTTTACCATTTTACTGTTGAGGTTGAGAAAAGGACTTTTGACAAGAAAACTTCCCGTGGACTTTGCGGAGAATCCGACCGTCAGAATCGAGCGCCGTCTCTTTCAGGTATTTCACAACATCCTCCTCTTCAATTTCATCCGATTAGAATTTCATTTCAAGTTTTAGTTTGATTTTTTGGAGGGTTTAGGGTTTTAAAATTCGTTTCTCAGGGGACGCAGGTGCCCCATGGGCGACCTGCGTACCCCGACTTTTTCGTATATGGGAAAAAGGTCGGGGTACGCAGCCCGCCTTCAGAACAGTTGCGTACCGCCGCTCTGTTTTCTGAACGCGGGCTGCGTACCCCGTGAAACGCAGATTTTGAAACCCCAATTTTAACCAACCAAATTTTGTTTAATGAATTCTAATCATTGTTTTTTGGTGTGTAGGTCACTCACCATGCTAGATTGGCGTGAAAGAGAACACGAAGATGTTGATTTGGCCGCAATAGGTCATCAACCTTCTATTGATGCGTTAAAGGCATGTGGTCTCTACAAGTACTGGGCCATACCTGGCATGAGGGCCCAGGTGCCATTCTTAGAGTGGCTGGTTGAAAGGTGGAATATTCAGGATTAATGTTTTTACATCGGAGAAAACCAGCTCGAGATAGAGTCCTCCGACATATACTTTCTCACTGGCTTGCCTAACAGGGACGAGTAACTCTCTCTATTCGGGACTAGGCCGGGTGGCCAATCCCTTGGTAGTCTCCGGCTAGAGTGGTGCAATAATCAAAACCAAGAGAAGGGGATAGAAATCAAATACATATCCCGACCTGAACTCATGGTAATTGCCTTTATAGTTACCAGACTTTGCGGTGCTACCGCTTTGCACATGGCCACTGGATCCCAAATGCGGATGGCTATAGATTGCTTCCAAGGCACCATTTTCAACTGGTGCGATGCTGTGTTGGCCAATATGAAGGGCCAACTAACCAGGGCAAAGAGAGGACAACTGAAGACCTTTGGATATGGGCCTTTAGTTGTGAGCTTTGCCCTAGAGAGAGTTCCAATGCTGATCCCCCAGCATCTCACAGTTCCAGTTGGGGCTCCTCGGGAGCCTAAGTTGACGAGATGGGTTACGGTAATGGCCCGGCATCCTGATGAGGGAACAACAGTTGTTCGATTTCCTGATGGTTACTTTCACTGGCTGGAGGGCCAGGTCTTTGCGATTCAAGAATTCCCTTATGCCGGAATGGATTTTCGCAATGATCCGAACATGGTTCTTCCACAGGGAGAGCAATGGGACAACAGAGGTACTTCATTCTTCACAAGTTTTTAAATTATCTATTTTTTTATTTTTTATATATCGTCTCAAAACTGACAGTACAAATTTTCAAAATGCAGATGTAGGTCCATGGCATCCGGCCAATCTCTGGGCTTTTGAGAGAAGAATGCCAGCTGTACCAGCGCCGGCCCCACAGGATGCAGCCGCAGAGACCTTAGCCGAGCTGGAACAGGATCTAGAGCGTCTGACGGTGGATATACCAGAGACCACTATAGATGACATTCCTATCCGACTTCAGCGCTACGTGGTCGCAGTCCCAGGACCTTTCAGGAGGTTCCTGTGTAGGGTAGCGCGGGCAGCGGTCTCGTATAGAGAGCACCACCAGTGATTGGCTAGTCACTTTTGTAGACACATATGACATTTTTGGTTTTTTGTACTTATCATTTTTGCCAATCATAAGGTGTTTTTCAACCTATGATCGAAGACGATGTATATTTTTTACACACTCCTATCTATATATATCATTATTACCGGCTTATTTTGTTAAACATGTGTGATGAAATGTTTATAAATTTACATTTATGACTGTTACAAATGTCTATTTAACATTCGAGACGCCATTGCATCTGCTAATGTATTTAAAGACTTTGGAATATGCTGATATTCAATGTAATCAAATTCACGTTCCAAGAGATGCACCCTCAAAAACAATCTTAATAACACTGGATTTCTAATGGCATAGACTCTATTAAGTTGTAATACAACGAGTTCAGAATCTAACCTCACTATCAAACTCCGAATCCCAAATGAAATAGATTCAGATAATAATTCAATCACTGCACTGTATTCTGCAATGTTGTTTGTTGTTTGACCGAGGCTCACCCCATGCATAGAAACTAACTCGTCAGAGGGCGAATAGATAACCCAAGCTGCGGAAGAGATATTCCGTGTACTACGACAAGCACCATCAGCAAATCCAATGTACGTTTGGAGAGGCGTCGACATCTGCAATATCAAGAGTAAAACCAAGATAAGCCAGAATAACGACAAAAGCACACTCTCTAAACTAAGCACACAGTCTAAACTAAGCAAACATACCAGCTAGAAAGAAAAATTAACCTAACTAACTAAATCTCCATACCCACCATTTAAGCATAATACCTCTTTAGGTAAAGTCCATTTCTGGGCTTACCCAAAGAGTCCCCATCAAAATCTACCAGCTCATAGGCCCCTTTTGCCAGCTTTCGCTTGACAATGTAGGGTCCATGCCACATGGGAACGAATTTTCCAGCACCTAATTTATCGTTAGCTTGATCATATAATAGCACTAGGTCTCCTTCCAAAAAATTACGAGGGGTCACGTTACGATCATACTGAGCTTTCATCCTTTTTGCGTGAGTCTCGATTGCCAAAGCAACATCACGTCGAGTCTCATCTAATTTAGCTAAGTATAACAGACGCTTCTCCTCTTCGGAAGTAGCTAGGAGTAATTCGATAGCCATTTGAAGTGATGGGATTTCGCATTCAATGGGCAACACTGCTTCCAAACCATAAACTAGCTGGAAAGGAGTGAACCCTGTTGATGTTTTTACTGAGGTTCGATACGCCCAAAGTGCTGAGAATAACATGTTGTGCCAATTCGACCGATGAATACCAATGATTCGTCGGATCATGATAACTAGAACTTTGTTGATAGATTCAACCAAACCGTTTGCTTGAGGATAATAAGGAGTAGAACTATCATGCCGTAAACCAAGCTGGCTTGTAAGTTCTGTCATCATAATGTTTCGAAAATGGCGTCCATGGTCAGTGATTATCGCTTGTGGGACACCAAACCTAGCAATAATATGATTGAATACGAAAATCGCTGCTGTTTTGCCGCTTGCCTCGAATGTAGGCATCGCCTCGGCCCACTTAGTAAAATAATCAACCACAAGGATGATATACGCATGCCCCCCGGCCGAGTGAGGGTTACAAGTAATAAAATCGATACCCCATTTAGCAAAAGGACCAACGACAATTATAGGGTGGAGAGGAGCAGGTGGTGCGCGCATCTTGCGATCAAACACTTGACAGTTGTGGCATTTTCGGACCGCAATGATACAATCTTTAAACATGGACGGCCAGAAATAGCCAGCACGCAACACCTTCTGAGCTGTGGCATGCCCAGACATATGACCGCCACATGCTCCAGAATGACAGTCATTCAAAACCCTTTCTGCCTCTTCATGAGTTAAGCAACGACGAAAAACCAAGTCCGCCCCACGACGATAAAGAGTATCTCCAATAATTCTGTATTGTTGGGACTGGAATCGAGTTTTTCGGCGTTCTGACTTTAAAGCTTCGGGCCGAAAGGATTGGGTTTGGAGATAGACGATTATATCCCCATACCACGGATCTAAAGTGCTGATAAGAAACAGAGATTCATCCGCAATGGGTTCCTCTGCCACAGTTTCCGTGTCAGCACGCGGGAAGTCACACATCAATTCCGCAAAAACTAAGGATTTCTTAGACTTGGACTTCTCGAACTCCAAATCGAACTCCTGCAGGATAACAATCCATTTGGAGTACTTGCCCCCTAGCAATTGTTTTGTCAAAATGTAGATCATAGGGTTGCAATCCAAAATCACTGTAGTTTTACGGAGAAGAATGTAATGACGAAAACGTTGGACAGCCTGAACAGCTGCCAGGGCCAATTTCTCCACATGCGAATATTTTATCTCAGTGGGATTTAACGTCCTACTAAGATAATATATCACATGTTCCGTTCCGAATTTTTCTTCCTGAACTAAGACCATTCTAATGGTGGAGTGGGAGGCGTCGAGATACAAAAAGTAGTCCTGGTTGTAGTTGGGAGGATGCAGCAACGGTGCATGGGTCAACGCGTGCTTAAGTGCATCAAAAGATTTCTGAGCTATCTCATCCCAAGAAAATTGAGCGTTTTGTTTGAACAACCGGGTGAAACCTTTTGTAACCTCGGCGTAGTTAGGAATGAATCGACGTAAAAAGTTTGCTTTCCCCTGAAAACTTTGGAGTTGGCGCAAACTCGAAGGAGGAGGCAGTTTGATGATAGCTTCGACCTTCGAGGGATCGACGCGGATACCGGCTTTTGAAACGACAAATCCTAGCAATCGTCCCACTTCTATGCAGAAGACACATTTGTGTGGGTTCAACCGAATTCGATAATGCCGACACCTCATAAAAATAGCGCGTAAGTGGACAAGGTGATCAGCTCGATGTAAAGAATGAGCAGGCAAATCATCGAGATACGGTTCCACAATGTGCTTGATGTCGTGAAATGCGTAAGACATTGCCCGTTGGAAAGTGGCTCCGGCATTCTTAAGTCCAAAAGGTAATTTGCAGTAAGCAAATGTCCCCCAAGGACAAATGAAAGCCGTTTTTGGTTGATCGGCAGGTAGAATATTGATTTGGTTGTAACCGGAAAAACCGTCCATAAAGGAAAATATTTCACTGCCGGCACAATCATCAATTATTTGATCGATATAGGGCGTAGGATAGTTGTCTTTTGGACAAGCACGATTTATATCCCTATAGTCGATACATATTCTTATTGTTCCTTGTTTCTTATTAACCGGAACAATATTCGATACCCAATCTGTTAACGGGATCGGATAAATGAAACCTGCTTTCAACAGCTTCTCAACTTCTGCTTTAATCGCAGCCGCTTTCCTAGGGTGTATCCGACGCAGACGTTGCCGAACGGGTTTAGCGTCCGGGTAGGTCTTGATTTCATGAACAACAATGGAGGGATCAATTCCTGGCATTTCCTCATAGGACCAAGCAAACACGTCGCGGAATTCTTGAAATAGGACCTTGTATGTTTGAATTTCGTTATCTGTACACGAGGCACCTATATGAATGTTTTCAATAACTCCGGTTTTGACTGAAATGTCGATGGCAATAGTTTGGGAAATGTTTCCCAAATTCAACTCTGAATCAGGATATTTCATGGTATTCTGAGCGTCCTTGACATATTCAGCTGTAAAAATTGATGAAAAATCATTTTCAAAGTCATCACCCTCAGGTAAAAACGAAGATCTATGATGAAGATCTTCCCATGGTAGATCGTCTACACTTAGGATTTCGTGAAGTTGTTCGTCAGATGACACAATTTCGGGAAACGTTATCCGTTCTGAGGTTGATGTGAAAAGTGATTCCTCACGGACCACATTCATTTGGTCGAATTGGGTTGAACTGGAGTCGGAAAAAGACTGCACGACCTCATAAGCAATTTCATATGGACTCAAAGTCATTGCATTACCGAATGAGTCTATCTCAGATTCAGATGGGACAATCCAAGGATCGTCGTAAATAATAGTGTCTGAAGTAATCATATGAATGGATGCGTATGAAGGGTCTGCATTGATCGAAGGAAAAGGAAAAGTTCCCAGTAAACCAGAATCTTTAACTAATCCCACACCAACATCCTTGTACCGACATGCTGGATACTCTCTGAAGAGGCTGGGTCGGATGAAAAATAAGCCAGCTGGTCTATCGTCACGATCTTACCATTATGTGGAAACTTTATAACTCTGAAGACCGATGACATGACCGCTGTCATAGCGTAAGACCAACTGCGACCCAAAAGAAGGTTGTAGTCTAGAGGGGCATCAACCACCTCCACATCCAGACTAACGGTTTTTCCTTCAACCCCTATAGGAAAATCCTGTAGAATGCCAAACGGATGGAACCCACGGCCATCAAAGGCCTTAAGAATCGTCGGGGATTGGTTCAGTGAAGGAGAACCAAGCGATCTCCAACGCTGAATCGACATAATACACGTAGAAGCTCCTTCATCAATTACAGTCCGATGAATGGGCCTGTTTTTGACTATCACTGGAATCTGGAAAGCCATTTGATGAGGGAGACGCGGTGTACTATTTTCTAGATCAAAGATTATCAGGTTCAGATCCTGAATATCAACAGCTCCTATAGCCGACAAGAGTAATTTTCGTTGTGCTGGGCATGATTGCAGCACTTCCAAAGCCGACATTGCTGAGGGTGAAACAGCTAAATCCTCAACAATGTTATAATTCTGAGCTGCTCTCGCATGTGGATTGAAAGCAGACTTTCGAAGTATACCCTTGGCGGGCAGTTTAATTACCAAGTCCGGGTTAGGTTTCTCGATCTGTAGTGGATCGGAACTGGGAGCTGAGGTTGATGGATTTGAATGAGAAGATTCTGCTTCTTTACCATCAACAGGATTCTTACTACCATAATCTTGCGATCGAGTCGCAATCCGTACATGAGACATCATCAATATGGGTTCTTCACTGGCACTCGAGGAAGAACCTATCATTTTACTCTCCTGCTTTGGAAATGGATCTTTCAAAACAGCAGGAGTTGGGGAACCTTTAACGATTTTCACAACCTCTGCTCGATGAGGGCAATCTCTTGTGAAATGATCTTCTTCACAAATTAAACAAGGATAGCGAGGTTTGCGCTTTTCGTCGTTAGATTCCGACTTCTCTTTTTTCTCCTTTGGAGCCTTGTCTGCTTTATCCTTCTTCTTGCCTTTCTTCTTACCACCGTTTTTTGATTTAGCCGTAGATGACTCTACAGCATGAATATCGGTAGTAATTTCAGGAGAAGATTCTCCTGTCGGGGAGTCCGGTAAGGTTATTATTGGAGAAGAATTCTTTGAGGATTTCTTCTTATTTTTAGTATTCACCGTGCCAATCATACCATCAGCAGCATGAGACCCCGAAGGAGCAGCAGCGATTTGATTCGACTTAGGAAGATCTGGGATCTTCTCGTGCAACGTACCCGACTGAGTGTAAACTAAGTCAAGGTACTGGGCTTGAGCAATGACTTGCTCCTCAGTAACTACCCCGGTCTTAGCTACATCTTCAGTAATCTTCGGTAATAATGATTTTACAAACCATTCAGCTAAGATTTGGTCCGGGATAAAAACTTTCACTAAACGTCTTCGACGTCTCCATTCATGAATATGATCGGAAATATAAGTGGAGGTCGACTGTTTTAATGAAGTTAATAGCTCCGTGCCGTTATCGTATCTGACCGGCAACTGAAAATGAGTTAGGAACGAGGTAGCTAACTGGCTAAAATTGTAAAAAGAGGCCCGTGGTAACTCAATGTACCACTTGGCTGCGAGACCAATGAGCGTACGCTGGAAAAGACGTAAGCGGATCGAATCATCTGAGATAGAATTTGAAGCACACCAGAGGTGGTAAGTCATCACGTGATTGGACGGATCCTCTCCAGACTTACCTTCGAACTTAGGTACATCACTGGGCAACTTATTTGGCATTGGCGGCCAGAACGGAAGATATTGAATTGGATCATTCGTTAGGCGCGTCAAGTCGGGTAAATCCAAAGTTGCAATAAACGGTAACTGCCGGTTAGGATCTCTAAAACTCTGGGTCACAAGACCAGTCCCAGGAGGAGGATATCCAGGATAACTTGGAACAGGAATCGCATTCGGGATATTATATCCTCCTGGAAAACCAGGATTAACTGGACCGTACTGGGGTTGCTGAGGTTGTTGATAAGTGTACCCAGGATACGGTTGATACTGGTAAACCAGTTGTTGGACAGCAGGACCGAATTGATACTGTCCCTGGTACTGTTGGTAGGTAAATTGAGGTTGACTTGTTACAACAGTACTTAAACCAGGCTGCCCTACAGGCATCTGGACCGTAGTTTGAATCATAGATCCGGACAAAGGCAAAGATGTCTGAGGAGTGGTTGCAGAGACAGTAGAAACCGGAGCTGTCGATACTCCAGAAGTAAGTGCGGTAGATGTTGCGGTAGTTGCAGCAGCCGTTTGAGATGGAGTAGAAGGTGCAATTGGCGGCTGAGTAACTACCGAAGTTACAGAAGTTTGAACATTTGACTGGACAGGTTGCGGTTGCTGGGGTGAACCAGAAACTACGGGTTGTCCAGTTTGAGGTACCAACTGTATACTTGGCTGCAACACCTGTTGACCTTGTGATGGGTCCCACACTATCATTCCGGGGTATTGACCCGTAACAGGTTGAGGATACTGAGATCCATAACCGGATTGAGGATAGGATTGATAACTGAAAGGCATAGTTCCCATACCTTGAACATATGACTGACCTTGAGGTGGTTGATAACCTTGACTCGAGTACTGACCTTGAGGTTGATAACCTTGGGGTAAATACTGATACTGGGGTTGACCTTGACCTTGAGGTTGATACCCTTGAGGTTGATACCCTTGGGGTTGATACCCTTGAGGTAAATATTGATACTGAGGTTGACCCTGGGGTACATATTGAGGCTGGGGTTGACCTTGAGGCATGTATTGTACCATAGGTACATACTGACCTTGAGGCTGCCCCCCAGACACAATTTGTGTACCTTGAGGTTGCCCCCCAGGCGGTAATTGACCACCTTGAGGTTGAGAAACGGGAACTGAACCTGACATCATGTAAATGTCCCCTACACCCAACGGTTTATTACCATTGTTTCTAGCTAATAACCCATGATCAATGGGTTGAGGAGATGCCCCCGCAAAGGTACCAGAAAGTGACTGATACCCGGTGGGAACAGAAGGACCGCCGTGTAAGAAAGATTCAGGAGATTGAGTGAACACGGACGACTGACCAGACATATTTACAGGAGTATAAATACCTCCAGGTGGAAAAGGAGTACGAGGTGGAGAAAAACCTACCCCTGAGTTGTCTAAATAATTGGTTAACGAAAGGTACCAAGTAGTACTTCTAGGAGGACTATAAAAGATAGATTCACGCTCCCTTAGATCAATAGCAGGTTGATCTTCAAGAGTAGATATGCCTAATTCTTCCTCTGGAACAAGTTCTTCAATAGCTATCAAACCAGTAGGAAGATTTTCGGTGATGACCCTTTCTACCCTAGGTGAATCTGGTACACTAGAAGTTGGAGTAACAGGTTCAGATATTTCAAGTTCTTCGCCTATATCACTAGTAGATGAAAAACTACCAGCAAACTCAGAAACTTCAACTGCTTCAGGATTATAACCTGTCTCTAGACTTTGGTAATCTTGATGGACTACCAACGAAGACTCTCCTTCTTCTGGTGAACCTACTCTACTGCCGCTAGGAGGAGTTACAAGGACCTTTAAACCTTCGTAATGACTTGGGACGTCTTGAGGAGGTTCACCCCGAAGTCTACGGGATTTCCTCAACAATTCGGCCACAGAAACAACCTCAGGAGACTTGCCCCGAAGTCTACGGGACTGTCTCGGTAATTCCGCCACAGTTAAAAACTTTTAACTACTGCACACGCAAACAAAGTAAAATCTCAAAGCAAACCACCTAAAGTCTCTAAAGAACCAAACAAATTTGAAACATACGCCTAAAGAATCTAGGGCATCAAACCAAGCACAAACAGTAGCCTTCCAGACCGAAAACGCTAGTTGGAGATGAAACCCAACATCGCCGGATTCAGTACAGAAGTGGCGGGTGGAACAGTTACCCCGGCAACCTGCTTAATGAATAGACCGGCACAAGTTCCTCCACTTTAACCGTCTCGAGTGAAGTGAACCCCCCGGAAAATCCAAGTGAGTCTAGCCGACGTCTGCTCCAGGTACAGTGGGATCTTCCCTCCACCGTCACCTCGGTAGAATCCTAAAGATAATGGTCACTAAAGTTACCAATCGCAACAAATGCACCTGGGGGAACAGTCTACACTCCGACAGCACGCAAGGGCAGAGTATCAAGCTCAATCCCCTTACCGGCTCCTTGACAATAATCCAAGGTTTACCGACAAGTGACCCCTGGCTCCTCGACAATGGTTAATCCGAGGTTTACCGTTTGTAATACGTGCGTGTCTAGCGTCGTTCCCAACGAGGGAGGATTGATCCCCTCACTGGTTCGGACACGAGCTCGTGCTTCTCCTTTAAGAGGAGCTTTCCCAGAGTACAAATGAGACAATTGGATTTATTCTATCACAAGATAAGCTACTTGTTTGGTTTAGTTGTCTTGGAGAGTTAATTACTCTCCTACTCCAAGACACTAGCTTGATCTAAATTGGTGTTTCAGAGCCCTAGTAAATAAAAGTTACTAAGTTGATTTTACTTTAAGCGTTAATTTTATGGTTTTTCTTAAAGACAAAAGGCAGTGGAGATGAAACTGGTGGTGTGTAGACTCGACTCGCAACCACTACAAAGATGCACCTAAGATGATTTACACTACTTTTCTTTTTCAATGAATCTCCTAACTAAGAGAGTTGGAAAATGCAAATTTTATAGAAAACAACTTTCTTAGTAAAGACAATCAAAGAAACAATTCTCTTTATCTTTTCAAAACACACAACTCATGACCACTAATTACGCTACAAAATTTCCTTTTTCTCCCAAAAGTCTACAAATGCTACCAAAGCGAACTTTTTCCAAAAGAATTTTTGTGTTTTTTCTATATTAATAAAGCATGTAAAACTATTTTATCAAATCAAATTTAACAAATCTAATACAATCAAATCAAATTCACTCAAAAGCAAATTAAAAGGAAATTTACCTAAAAGCAAAAAATAATGAGGACAAAAGCCTACAAGGATGATTCCCGGATGTTTTACTTAGTCAAAATGCAACTAAGGATCAGTTCATGCACAATCATAAACTAACCAAAAAACAAAATCGAAATCTTTTTGTTCTTTTTCTCAAGAATGGAATTCAAGGCTTTAACAAACAAACTTTTCAAGATTCGCAAAGAGAAGACACAAAGGTAGGTCTCTCACTAGGGTGACTTCTATGACAGGTCTGACTCTTAAGAGGATTGATCAAAACCAGGGAGATCCAAAGTTTGACAACCTCTAACGCCAAAGTCACTACAGGACCAGTTAAAAACCAAACCCTAAGGCAAAATCCCTATGAATTCCACCAAAACCCTCGACACTAACGGGACAAGGTCAGGTGAAGATCTTTGACAGTAAACTGATGGATCTGGGCAGTAAAAACAAATTGAAAACAAAAATCTAAAGAGCAAAAAGCAAAAATTGAAATTTTCTCAAAATTGACAGGGGTACGCAGGTCATCTGTTTACACAGGCGCGGGTACGCACTGTGCACAAAGACGCAGTGCGTACAAGTACGCACTGTGTTAAACCCAGAGACTTCATACTACTGGCAAAGCTAAGAAAAATAAAAAACTAAATTGACTCTAAGCTAACCCACCCAAATACACAACTAAACAACCAAAAATCAGAAAACAAGCAATTTTTCTCAGACCAAAATATCAAGTCAAAAAGAACTCAAACACATTCATGGAATCCCCAGTGGAGTCGCCATTTTGTCACGCGGATAGAATCGTTAGTGCGGACACAACCGACCTTCCTAGAAAGCCTAAGACTTTCTAATGACAAACAAGACAAATAAGAGCAATCCTTCCCTAAATATGCTTTTACAATATGAGAAATCAAGTGTTTAGATCCTACTTGTAATCCAACGCTGTTGCAGTAGTCCAGCTTCGTTGATCCGGATGAGCTCCTCCTTCCCTTCGAAACCTGCATTCACCAACAATCAAACGATTAAATAGCACCTGAATATCACATAAAATAAAACATATTTAACATATAGACCAAGGAGTATATGAAACAACTCATTAATAACAAATTGTTGAGAAGAATGGACTAATTTGTATTAAAAGGTAACAAAAGGAACCATTACAACCTGAGCCTTGGTGTTGTGCAAGCTCCTCCCAGGGTCCACAAGAGTTCTCCCTTACTCTGATCAGCTCACCCACCTCCCAATGGAAACAAGTAAAGATGGTAATCTCTCCTCACAAGCTTCTACAAGGAAGTCCTAATTCTAGCAGCATCTACCCTTAGGAATATTCAGCTTTCAACCTCTCCTCCCTTTGGCCCAATGCCTGTATTTATAGTGCTCTAGAGGAAGTTATTCAGGTCCACCATCAATGGGATAAGCCCCTCTTTGGATGGGATAGCTCCCCTATTGATGGGATAAGTTCCTCTTTGGTAGGGATACATGAACCATCTGGAGGCGCTTCATACACGTCAAACAGGCTTCTAGAAGACTCTAGAAATGACCACAAGTAACTTTTTTGGAGTGAAACTTGCGCTTTTTGACCTTTACAGGAGTACGCACCCACCCCTTTACATACAGAGCGTACAAGTACGCAGGTATTGTGAACTTGGGTTGCGTACCCGCGGGTAAGGCTAAGAGAAACTGCGTACCAGAGATAATTGACTTTAAATGACTTTTCTCTCTTTCTTGAAGTTTGACATGGAGAGCAGAGGCATGAGACTTGCCAAGGAGGATAGTATGACAGTGGATGGAGCCATACTAACTGCAAATAGTCATGGTGACATTTTTTAGTGTAACAAACCCTTAGTCATATTCACTTATTGGGTCTTAATCACCCCTCTAAACCTTCATTAACCTTTTATTAATCCAAATATAGCTTGCATATATAATTAAACCACTCTTTAACATTGGTTATATCACGGACTTTACCTATAAACCCTTATATCCACGTTAAATTCATTATAAACCATCTACAATGAAAATACCCATAAAGCATGCATAATGTACCTTTTCCACACTTTTTAGAGCCTCTGCACAGTTCTCTAGGCAGCAGATTTACCTGACACTTTACAACCGTCAATCGAGATCCACTTGATCTGACAGTCTACAACGATTTCAGGTGAGACATAAGCATGGAGAATACCCACCCGAAATGAGAGATTTTCTCTCTCCACTCAACTGCTATGTGTCGAACAATAGGTGGGATCAAGTGAGCTCCACTAAAAACTTTACTCCACTGGAAATACCACTTATAATTTTGAATCCACCATCGTACGCCTCGTGGACCTACCGGAATTACAAAATGAATTATATAGCTTTTCAGGTCCAGCCATCGCAATCGGAAATCGGAGGAAGCTGAGGTGCTATGGGATACGTTAGACCTGTCGGGCTTTTAAATATAATATATATATTTCAGGTCTGTTTTATAAGTTGTTTCTTTTGTGATTGTGATATACAATGTGCTTTGTGATATATATACGTATACATTCATATAACCATTGTCTTAATCCTTGGCTATACTGGGGCTTATAAAACATAATATATATATGCTTCAGGTCCAGCCTGTTCAGTGCTTTATTAACTACTTATTGCAATCAGCAATCAGTGATTCCCGTGATAACTTTATACAAATGCCTGCTGTGTTTTGCGATTGCGATTTAATTGCATCGCTAACACACAGACACACACACACACACAGATATATATATATATATATATATATATATATATATATATATATATATATATATATATATATATATATATATACATATACATATACATATACATATACATATACATATATAGATATACATATATACATATACATATATACATATAGATTATGGTTTCATATAGCTATTTATATTGCGATTTAACTTAATCGCATGGGCCAATTCTTTTATACTTGTTTCTTTTGTGTTTTATTCCGATATGTAATTTATTACATTTCCCTCTTGCCATATCTTTTTTAGAATATTTTCAAGTGATAATTGAATGAAACATGAATATTAAAGGTAAAAAAAAAATGCATTTTACAACAAAGTGGAATGACAACTACTTCTGTGTCCACTCCGTTAAAATACTATCTGACTCCTCCTAAACAAGTTGTGGAGAAACAAGTTACCAATACATCTTCCACTTCTACTACACCCAGTTGTTGTGCTCTTCATATTGAGAGAGCTAGTAATGACTCTATTATCCAACCACCTCCTAAGGAAGTCCTTTGCAAATCATCATACAATTTGAATGTGCGAGGTGCCCAGCATTACAATATTGTCGAAGATTTAGCTCAAGCATCTTCGATGATGTCTGCCTTGGAAGTTCTGAAGAGTTGTCCATGGCAGTAGAAAGCATTACTATACTCTATAGGAGGAATTAGCCCTACTGATTTGGGTCTGATTACTCTTGACCTAAAGAATCATGTTCCACGTCTTCCACATCAAATTTCCTTTTTTATCTATGTCATTATCAATGGGAAGACAATTCGTCATTGTGGTTGATGAGGGTGCTTCAACCTACATCATGTATGTCTCATGCTACAAATCTATTGTCTCTCCCCCTCTCAACCAGTCTCCTAACACTTAGAAGCCTTTGATGCTAACAAATCTCATCCATATGGTATTCTCACAAAATTGCCCATAACGTTGGAAGGGAAAACTGTTAGCATAGAAGTAGAAGTCATTGATGGCAATTTGAATTGTAACCTTCTACTTGTTTAAAGTTGGACCCATGCTATGTTTTTTATAGTTTCTACCTTGTATTTTGTGCTTATTTTTCCTCATGAGGGGAAAATGGTCACCATTGATCAGATAGCCTTTTTCTCTTCTAGCTCTTCGAATGGAAATGTGACATATGTGGGAAATACTAACATCTCTTATGAGAGTGTTGGGGTGGGTCTTTTTAAAGACTCTTCCCTTATGGGAACTTTTTCCCTCCCACCTCCAAACGTCACTTCCGTCAACATGATCTGCATTTCATATGATCCTTGGGTCATTCGTCATCTTGATCAAGTTGATTCTTTTGGCGATGTCATGCCACTCAGCCCAGTAGAACAAGCTTATCAAGTTGTTCCTTTGGATTCAATATTCACTTCTGAAATTCATGCTAATATTAGTATGCATCTAGATGCGTATTCACAATCCCCTTGGCTTGATTCTTTGGACTCTCTGGATCCCTTGAATGATACATTTCCCACTGACGATAGTATCACCGAGGTTATGTCTCTTGAAGAAAATCCCTGGAATGATTCCCATCATTGTTCCTCATTTCTCCTGAGTCTTGGAGAGATTTCATCGTGTTTAGATACCTTTGTTTCTCATACACTGACCCATCCACTTCAAATCCCTATTTTTGTACATGAATTTTTGTTTGAGGGGAATATGGGGAACATTACTGCTACCTTTCCCATTGATATTTCGATCCAACCTAAGATTGTCAAAATATTTCAACCGAGGGAATATTTTTCTCACAATGAGCTTAAGATGTTCTTGCCCTCCTTTTTGAGATCTTCTCACTGATTCTTTATTGTTCACTCATTATCGCAATGGGGCATTCATCCTATGACTCGTAACCCTCACTCACCTAAGGGACATGGGGGCATTGTCATTTATGTGTGTAATTCTACTATTTGGCCAAGTAGATGTTTACACTTTATTGATCGATTACCCAAGTTTGTAAATGGGCTCCATATGAAAAAATTTACATGTTTTTCGTTTAAATACTCATGTACATTAGTGTGCTTTCATTAGTCTGCAGTGTGGTTTTAGTGTGTTTAGTATTTTGTGAAAGTTTTCCTCTTCTTAGATAGTGCTCTACTTGGTTTGCAGATCTCTTCCAATTGTTACATTGGTTTTGTTGATGGTGCTTGTTGTAGTAGACATAATCTATCTTCCGCCACATGGGAAATTTGTGACCCTAATAATGAGTTAGTGAATTTGCAAAATATATTTCTAGGTCGTATGACTAATAAAATTTTCGAATGTAGTGCGGTCATTGAGCTTTTGTCAAAAGTTATCGCTCTTGGCATTAGAGAGTTAATCGTGAAACTTGATTCACAACTCATTATACTACAACTTAATGGTAAATATTCAGTTAGAAACCCTCAAATTTTGAGAGTGTATTTGTGAGTTCATCTCTTGGAACGAGACTTTGATTTTATTACTTATCATCACATTCCAAGATACAAGAATACATTAACATATGCATTGGCTAACTATGTGTTAGATAGACATTTTCGAAACATGTAAATAATAAAAAATCACATAAAATTCATGGTGAATAGAAAAACACATATATATAGAGAGTTTGCAAAAGAGTTTTCTACATAAAAATGACAAAATTTGTGTTCTAAGACACATGGCTTCATAAGCCTATATAAGTGCAAAAAGTAAAATAGAGCTGGCTATTCGCCCACATGGTGCTCATGATAGCACAAAATAGCCCTAATGACTCGGCCCAACAATCGACGCAGTTTGGCGAAAACCCCTACAATGTGTCTCTGGTACTACAACGACACCTCATCTATCGAGGTGTACTCTAGAATACCCCAGTTAAAACTTCCAGGTTATGCTCTACCTCGACAATAGGATATGCCCCCTCCTCAATGTGGCATGCCACTCGCCTGGCTAGCAGAGAAACCCCTGGAGGTATCTCTAGTTGCACATCTACAAATCGCCATAAGTTAAACCTCAATACACATACAAAAAATAATAAAAACTTCAAAAACATTAAAAATAGTGTTTACCTTCATCGGTCCACTATGCACCTAGTGGAAGTGGAAGATCTAGATCTCACAATAAATTTGTGCCTACATATGCCCAATCATCAACCATGATTAGTTGCTGATGCAACCATCTAAAATATGTTGGAGGGAATGTGTTATAGCATCATTTACAACCTTTTTATACTTGATTCTCCGACTCATGACCTTGGGCATCCGTTTCCCTTCAGACTTGGTCCAAATTTTAAAAGAACATTATTTTAAATTCCATATTCGACTCTACCATGTGAAAAGAGCGTGCACACGCAGGTTCAGCTATACCCAACCCACGTATATGATTTAAAATATGAAAAAAATATAAATTCCTTATTTTTTGGGCAGTGTTTATGGGTTACACCAAAAGCCTACCTACAGGATCCTGTGGCCTAGCTATTTCCCAACTGAAAAAATATATACACATATATATAATATAATAAAAAATAAAAAATAAAATAAAATTGTTTTGAAGTCATACAAATACACCTCACAAGGAAGGCCTAAGGGGAGAGAGAGGTAGGATATTGATATTATATGCAAGTTATCCCTAATCAAATATTATTTTAACCTTGTGCCTCATGTACTCCTAGCTATAGGAAACTCTTGATTCGTCATTGTGATGTCCATCTCCTTTATATGGCATCCATGTGTATGCTTTTGAGAGAGGATTGTTGAGGCTTGGGCTCAACGAATCTGGAGGAAGGTTTCTCTTAGAGCAGAGAAGGATTGGGTTGTATTATTCCATATTCTTTTTTTTTCATCAATAAAGAAGCCATGTCTTGTTCCTGATGATTAGATCTTAATTCTTTAATTCATGTTTTAATCCAACTAACATACGATTTCATGTTTTATACTTACATGCTTATATTATATAACTCTTATATCATGGACATGTTTTTTATTATTGTTGTTGTATATGATTTGTTGAATGAGTTGCAGGTTTTAAGGCATTGGAGGGAGTATAGGGTTTGGACCCTATGAGAGCGAACTCAAACGTAGGACCTTCAAGTAATACTTATTCTTTATGCTTTAGTAATTTAAGTATAAATGCTTCTTTTTTATCTGCTTCTTGTTGGTGTATGCCCTCTGCTCTATTGGGGTACTCAACTAATACCCTAGGGTGTATTATTCCCATAACAGAATGACATTTTTTGGCCACCTCCATGTCGAGGCATCATATCATGCCATCTGAGTAATCGTAGATCTACAGGCGTTGGTGCATTAACTTATATCCATTGATAACAAAGAAATGGCACACATTCCAAGAAGAACATCACTGAAATGGATCACAAATCGAATTTTTGCAGACTCCCTAACTTACACTTGGTAAGTTGGCACTTCATGTAGACCAAAAAACCCTCACTCTAATTAAAATAGCGTGGGATTCAGACACTCGATTACGTATTGCAAATGAGACTTGGTTGCCTCATTCAATGCCTGAACCCCAGCTATTCGGGCCACAGTGTGAAGGATTGTCCATAGTGGGAGATTTGTGATGTTATCTATGTCCATTTTCCCACTTTGGGTATTTTTAGTCATTGGAAAATTCCTTGCAATAAACATATTCATGCTTTATCCTCCAGTGCACGAACCAGACAACTGAACCCATTGTCCCTTTCTAAATAAGAAGTAATGAAATAAATGCCTTCAACATTTATTTTGAGTTTTTAGTCCCTAATAATGAATAGTTGGCAATCCACATCCCACCAACTAACCAAATGCTGCAGTAACTTGGGATGGGATATAATCCCAAGAATCCTGAAGAACTTGAACAACTTGCATGCTCATAGGACATCAATATAATCTTGATCCTAGGATACTTGATGGTCTTCAGCTTCATGTCCCATTTATTTCCATTCAACCACCATTTTGGACTAATTATCCTATGGAAAATTAATTAAAAAACATTTCATCAGATTCCATGGAGAAAAAAATAAAGAAAAATCATTCAGCATGGAGGACTTCACACAAAAACATGTACCTCATTGTGAGCGCAACTATGTGTGAATTTTCAGGCAATGCCAGCGCAATGTCCTAGTTGACCACAAGGTGAGTATCATGGGTCCAATGGGTAAAACCTTCGTTGATCTCCCTCGACATAAAATCTATGAAAATCCTCTTTGCAACCTAATCTATGGATGAAAATGCATGAAATGAGTACCAAAATGAAGGGAAGGGACAGATCTATTACCTTCAACAAACGACTCGGTGAATGGTGTTTTGGATTGGTCATACTCCTTGCCTAAAAATCGAGGTAAAATGCTCTCATATTTGCAAATTGGTGAAATGGTAAAAATGATTTATTTTTTTGGTTTTTTATAAGTTTTAAATAATATTTTTTACCAAATTAGGGCATATTTTACTCGTTTTTAAATATTTTTCCTCGAAATCGTTAATGTGTGTTTCCTTGTGCAACACCAAGTCATGCAATCTTGTTGATGGTGATTTATTTTGACTGATTCAACGAGTTTTATTTTATTACCTTTTCAGACTCATCAAAAGCTAATGAAAAAATGACCCCCCGCAATCATCTTTAAGCTCTTTTCTGACACTTGAAAAATGAAAAGATTGCCAAGTACTTGTCATTTCGAACTCATTAAAGTAAAAGAAATGACTTCTACTTAGTATAATTTTAACCGTTTTCCATACTAAGATAGACTATTGTATGAAAAATGAATACGTTAGTCGAACATGGCTAAGAGGTTCTCTTGGATATTGTTTTCTACCTTTTCAGGTTCAAGAGATGATTTACAAAAAGGGATTTTTAGAGAGTTGTTTTTCAATTATTTTTAAAAGTCTCTAAACATGAAGAAGATGTTGAGTTTCCCATTTGTCAAACTCGTAAAACATAAATGAAGTAGGACTTGTAACCATGACGAGACCGAGTTTCTCCTTCCTAAGGCTCATAAAAAATTACTAGGATGAATTCATCCAAAGGATGAACTTATATGGCAAGCATATGTTATCCCCTTCAATATTTTGATTTAACAATAATGGGGTACTCACTAGAAATGGTGGGGGAAAAAGTGAAAGGAATCATCTATTGTGTTTTGTAAAGGCAACATGTCACTCTTGAACATGACACTCATTTATTGCTTGTGTCAGGTTTGGGACATCCACACTTAGTCACTTGCCTTCCTAGGTTTGGGAAATCCATTTTGCCTCTCATCTTACTATATCACTTCGTGATCATGACCTATGATCCTATGTTGAGGCAAACATTTCCAAACTCCAGAGTCGTGTCGCCGACATGTTCAAGAGAAGTCTTATTTGCAGTTCTTTACCACTTATACATTGTCTGAATTTCTACCATAGTCCTGGATCACACTTATCTACTCTACTACACCCTTTGTTTCATGTCAACGATGTGGGATTCATTATGGCCCTCCTTCGATGAATCACTTCCTGTTGAATTCAGCTCATTATCTGGGAAGATGAACTAGAAACTCCCTTCCAGTACCTTAGAGCTTGCATGCCTCAATGGAAAGTTCTTTGCATTCGACAATAGGTTTAAATCATTTACCTTCAATTGGATTATTCCATGGGTGTTTGACTTCAGCTTCATTATTCACATTCATGGATTGTGTTGATTTTACCTTGAGAGCCATTGTCATTATTGGTGTTTTCTCTTGTACCTATTAACGATTTACATCATTGACCGTGTTAGCACTTGAAATTTCACCTCAGGCTGAAAAGGCAAATCTCAAAGCTACATCAAAACCATTCAGCCTCGTAGCTAGCCCTACGGGGCAGGAGAAGGCTCTCTCCGGTCGATCTCGGTAGATTTTCAATAGGATGAGATGACCAAACAAGGTAACACTGATATTAGGCTAGTAAACTGATTTGAAGGTTGATTTGGGGATTTTTGGGGTTTTTGGTGGCAAATTGAGGAGCTGCAATTTAGGGTGCGGGGATTGGACACAGTTTCTGCAGGGGGGTCTTTGGGGCGAGGTAGGAGCTTGTATTGATGCCTTTAGCTGAAATTGGTGATTAGGAAGAAAGATAAAAAGGCTAAAGAGAGCAAAAAATGAATCTGAATTCTCTTTAGACAGTAGAAAACATAGAAATTAAACAAATTTAAAAGTAGAGCATGGCAAGCATGAATTCTAACTTTATCACTTCATTTGTTTAATATGCAGCAATATAGAAAGGAAATGAATCACATAACAAAGCTTACAATAACATGGAGAAACACACCATCAACACATGAGTCCACAAGAATCCCAAAGATGACTGCAAAACCCTGGTCTTCCTTAGCCAAAAATTGCAGAGATACAAGTGATAATACAATGATAGCTTCTCCCTCAAGAGTCCAACCATGAAAATGAGCAAGAAAGTACATAATATAGATGATCGAACCTCTTTCCCTGCCTCCATGGGTCGAGCTCACTATCCTAGGAGCTGTTTGAACAACTTCTAAACTAAGCACTACAAAATAGGCAGTCAAAACAACTTGCCTCTATAAACTTGGAAACCAGTTCATACAGTCAATTTTACCCTTTTACATGCAAGAATCTTATAGAAGAGTAAAACAAGAGTAAAAGTATCCAAAAAGTGCCACAAGTACAGTCAAGAGGGCCACCATCGACCTCAGAAAGTCAAACTGGAGCTAAACTGCAATTTCTGGGCTGAACTGGTCAAATCTGGCACAAATTCCTCAACGGGTCGCGCACATCTTCCTCAACAGATCGCGCACTTTGGAGCCCTGTTTGGAGGCCTTCCTGGTGTCAGAATGAGGTGCAAGATAGCTCGTTTGGAAAGGTATCTGAGTCTACTTTCCAACCCAATCGGAATTTTTGAATTTGGATGTCATTTGCGCAGTCAAAAGTAAATTCTCCCAGACTACTTCTGCAGCTCAAAAAGGGGCAGAAAGTCAAAATTTGGCTGTATTTTGACCTTTTGGAGGCCCAAAGCTCCATGAAAACTAAAATCCATCCATAGGCATGTGTAAATTTGCATGAAAAATCCAAAAATGTTGAGTTTTCGCAAAACGGAGCTACGATGACAAAGGGTCTCACCGAGGGTGAGACCCGTTGAGAAGCCAAAACCTGTAAATTTCCCAAAAATGCCAAAAATGAGCCAAAACTTCCAAAAAATTTTGTGCTTGGTGCTGTGAAGAGGCTAGTGGGTTTCATGATCCTTGAGGGATGCCTTGGCCAAGATACGGAGTGGGTTGGTCTTTTTCTTCCGCCTAAGAGCCTCGGACAACCTCCTTTGGAACATTTTCATCTTGGCCTTGCAAACATGCATCCTCACCCAATAGTGATTCTTCATGTTCCTTAGCAGCTTTTTCTCTTGGTTGGCCTTAGCCAACAGCCTCTCCAAGTGGGCATTCTCCTGAATAAGCAATGACTCCCGGTCAGCAGGCAATGGATCACCGGGCCTCCTACGGTTTAGGACTCGGTCACTACGAATCCTCCAAAGCTCATCAAGTGCCTTCTCCTCCTCTAGTTGTGTGTTCCGCTGCTCTAGATAAGTGATGGTCCATTGGTCACCCTCAAGTCTCCGCTGCAAAACATCATTCTCGGCCCTGAGATGCTGAATGATCTCCTTTGCCTCTAAGCTAGGAGAACTGACCTCGAGATCAATCACTGGATCCTCATGAACCATGGGCTCTTTGCCCCTCTGCTGTACTTGTGCTGGTGAAGAAAGCGAGGCCCCTTCCACCTGATGTGGAGATAACACTCGCTGATCTGAAGATGAAGGCGAGACCCCTTCCACCTGCTGTGGAGATAGTACTCGCCTAGCTGCTGCAAACAAGGCCCTTGGGCCTTTCTGATAGGTGACCAAAGGAGTGGAGCTAACATGTCGGGTGATGGGAACATCAGGCAACTGAGATGGTCCTCCCTCCTCATGAATGGCCTCCTGATGTGGCTGAGGTGGCACTGTGAAAAACTCACGGGAGATGAACTCCTCCCATGAGATACCCTACTGAGTCAACTGATGAGAGGCTATAAGTTGGATCAAACCATAGTGACAAAGGCTCCTGTACTGCTGAGCCGGGGTCTTCCTCTGCAACATGGGCACCATCCTCTGAATGTTATGAAACAGGAAGACCGGGAGGTTCATCATCCTCACTCGGGTGAAATGCATCAACAGGCGAATGTGATATGAATACACCTGTGAAAATCTGCCCTCACATGTAAAATAATGCATGATAAGTCTCATGAGGGGAGCATACTCACTCCGAAGAAATCTGAATGGGAAAACACCCGTCAACAGTCTCACAAATGATGGCCGGACATAAGGCTCAAAGTGAACAAAATCAAGTAATCTGCGCTTAGGCCACACCTCACCCACATTTGGTATCCCTGTAGCCTCTGAGATCACCTCGGGTGTCAATATGAAATTCACCCCTGCAAGGGTGACATGTCCATCATGGAGGTGTAAGACAAACAAGCGGGCCAACTCCCTATGATGCTGAATCTGAGAGATCCTCTCACAAAACTGATAGCAAGACATGTACCGGAAGCAATTCACTGCCAAAGGACAAGCCTGTAATTCTGCCAAAGAAGTAGGCTCCTCCCGCTTATGATGGCCTCCCTTACCCCCTCTACGAGGCCTCCTCTGTTCCTCAACCTCTGTAGATGATGAATGGTCATCACTTTGCTCATAAGTTTCGGTATCTGACATGGTTTTGGAGCAAAGTGGACAAACTGAAGGACAAATTGAACTGCTGCCTCTGCCTGCAAAAGTACTGAACTCTATGCTGTTTCAAGGGGAAAAACATGAGGGGAATGTTAGGGGAGGGAACTTCTTAACAAGGAATGGGAATATATGAAAATAACAGGGAATTTCAAGGGAAACTTTACAAATTGTCATGCATATAGGAACACATTTTAACATTGGGAAATCATTTGCAAAGAACATCTCATATGGGACAAAAACATGTATGATAGTGAACATGGAAGGGGCATACATGTATCAATAGGGACATAGGGACACCATACACCAAATTTACTTGTAGGAGTTCATGTGTGTCATAAGGCAGATTTTATTTTAAGGAGTACATGTACATTGTTTTAACATAGAGGGAAGGTTTTCATATACAAGGGGATATCAAAGGTATGTAGGGGTTATGTACATGACTCTAAATATACAGCAACATTTATTTTCACATGACTCTTTTCTTTATTTGCAAATGTATCTTTTCTTTTTGTTCTATTCTTGCATGTGTATGGTAAAGGGAATTAGGGTTTTGTGTGCTTGGGAGAGGGGTAGGGTTTATAGTTTGGGGATGGGGAAAAAGTCTACATTTTATGTACAAATAATATGGGACAGAGATGAAAGCATGATTGTGAATGAAAGAGGAAAAGAGGGAAGGGACCAAATGGGACAAAATCACTTGAAACAGTCACAAAACCCTAGCATTTTACAAACATTAACAAGCAGCCATATAAGTCTTTTCATTAGCTTGATGTGAGGTTAGAAACATAGCATACAAGCTTATTTTCACCACCAATATCAACAACCATGCATTAAGAGCCTACCTCGACCGATTGAGCAAAGTTGAAGGGAGTTTGAGGATTTTGTGTGAAGTTTGATTGCAGACAGTTGAACGGGTCGTGCAGGCTCCCCAACGGGTCACGCACAGCCCAATGGGTCGCGCCCGTGTTAAATTTACACTGCAGGAAGGGTCTGGACGGGTCGCGCACCGCCCAACAGGTCGCGCACAGGCTTGAACGGGTCGCGCACCTGCAAACTGCCCGAAATCACTGTAATTTCGCCTCTTTCGCCTATCACTCTCTCACAATCTCTCTTGCAAGCTTTGAAATGCACAATGAGAGTGTTTAGAGGGAATATGACCTTTTATAATCTTCATTTGAAAAAATTTCATCCACAAACCCACTTTATAAAGTCTATTTTGACACTTTTTAAAACACTGATTTTCTTGGTTTCCTTTATCCTGAAGTTGACTTTTTGAGTGCTTTGACCTGATTCTTTTTGCAGGTAGATCATCTGAAGGACTGTGGCAAGGGGACCAGGGTTTGTTGCTGCCTTTTGAAGACTTTTTGAAAATTTATTTCTTTTTACAAAAAATTATCATGAATTTGGCTTTAAAAACAGAGTTTTTAAATCCAAGTTTAAAAATGAACTGTACATAATGAGAATATCAAAGAAACATGTTTACCATCCTCCCTCTGGCTTGCTGGTCACTCAAGGACTTTCAGAGACATGACCTTGCAGAGACAAATGATCAAAACCCTAGACCTAGAATTTTAACATTAAGACACATCAAGACAAACTTGAAAACCTCAATGACTGATATGACCTGATCCAGCGAAGCCAAGAGGGGTATGAATTGACCAGCTCCTCCATCAGGTTTATGGCATGCCTAACGGGATGCAAACTTTGACACTGATGAGACACTTACTAATGCAAATGCAAAAAGCTTTGATCACTGATGGGGGGCTTTCAAGACCGACACTAACAGACCGATAATTAGTTGGTTTTATATCATGTTGGACTTTGATACATCTATTCACATGTTATAATTTGTATATTGGTCGGGTTGAGACAGAGCGCAAGACCCCAGATTCTGTCTGATAAAATCTAGGTTATGTGGAGTTGTGAGTCATTCATGATTATAGACATGTTTCCTCTGGACATATGGTTGCGACCATATCTTTTGTCCATATTGATGATCCTTTCTATTCAGATGGTTGCAACCATACCATGGATCCACATACATGATCCCTTTTATTTCATATGGTTGCGTCTATACCATGGATTAATGTATTATTAGATGTCTATTCATGTATCGTTAGCCATGACCATTAGAGATGACATATATGTATATGTATATGATTTATTTTATGGTCTCCCAACGGTCTTGTTCTAGTCCTTGCACTGACTTGTAAAGCATCTCGACCATCACTCCATGTTCTGCCTTCATGCTTTAGGGGACATCTCTTACACAATATTTTGTCACACCTCTTGTTCACGTCCTTATCCATATCTCGAAGTGAAAAAACATTGACAACTATGCAGCATATCCATCATGATATACAGACCAAAACCTCCCTAAAGAATCAAAAGAAAACTACCCTGATTCAATTTTGAATAAGGTTAACTAAAAATCTAATTTTTAGGACCAACACATTTTTCTACACTACCTGCCCATGTTGATAGAAGGTTGCACTATTCTAGGCTAGTGCTTCCAGCATGGGTTTTGATATGAAAACCTATGTTGAACCTCTTCAAGTAGGTTTTCCTAAACTAGAGGAGAAGCTTTGTGCACTAGAACCTTCGAGAACATCGAGTTGGATATTGGTTGTTGTTGATATGGTCAAGCTCTTCCATTTTGACCTCTTGATCTTATCATTATGGGATTTTCCCTTGATATGTGGACCTTCCTCCCTCTTTTTTGGATCCTTAACTCCCTCTCCCTTCCTATAAATCAACTCCCTTCAATCCCCAAATGGTTGGTCATTGATTGATGCATTCCTATAGTGAGATTATGCTTACATGATTCCAATTCTACCTTGGAGAAGGAGTGCTTGAAGAGTATTTTCTTGGACTTGGACGTCCACCAAAAGGAGGTCTCCAAAATCAAGGCATAGGTTTGTTAATTGTTGCTAGACCCACTCAATAGGCTAGAGGGATTGTTTATGTCCGAAGAGGGGATTTACCTTCACAACACTCATGCTAGAAAATATAGTTTTCAAATTGATTTGAAGTATATTATTTTCCATTATCAGTATGAATATTTCTAATATGAGATTGTGTATTATTTTCAATCCATGCATGAATTTTTTTTAAAGTTTCAAAAGCTTCATATTTTATTTTCAATAGATACACCCAAAACATTCTGGTTTAGTCATAAATAAAATTTGTCCCGTATTTATTTCCATTGCATAAGGAATAGGCATAGGAAAATACAAGTCAAAATGAATATGTTCAAGATTTTTATTTAATCTAGAATTAGAATCATGAAATGGATGATTGTTGTGTTTTCCTAAGATATAATAATCACATTGCTTACATTTCCTAGGAATGGTGGAAAAATTTATAACACCATTTCTCTTCAATTAATGAAGGCTACCATAATTTAGATGTCCAAATCTAGCATGTTATTAGAGACTAGATGGTAGTGTACCTTCATCATACTAAGATCTATATGCATATTTTTGTACACGAGTAGAGGTTCCTTAAAGGTTCAAGAGTCTTTATTCCTACATCTAGGGCATGACAAGTGAGTTTTCTGATGATTTTCTCAAACATGTGAATGGAGTGCCTTTCTAGCAGATGTGAACCAAAGACACCAAGTTTCTACACACCTATAAGAGTTAGAGAAAATCATGCAAAATAAAGTCATGGAGACCAGGAATTTTGAGCGTAATGGTGCCAAGTCTAGATGGATTTAGTTTTGATTTGTCTACAGAGTAGACTACTCCATCTATATTGTCACTGGATTCTCAAGGAAATCTCTTCGAAAGGTTATGTGGTAGGTTTCTCATAAATCAAGGAAACATGCATCTTTCCATGAATAAAGTGAAGCATTAAACAAGTCTTTAGTTACTCCAATATGGCAATGTGACAATACAATGAGCAGATTCGGGTGCTTTACCTTTCCTTGGGTCTGGTGGTTTTCCTTTCTCTTAATTTCTTTCTTGTCTGATTATATCCCAAGAGAGATTAGATATGGAAGAATCATATCCATTTCCATTGCAACATACAAAACGATGATTAGGTATTCCTCCTTGGTAATGTTTTCCACCATTGCTTCTATTATTACTCTTTCTATGTCCTCTTGCACCACCTGTTTCTCTAGAAGAATATTATGGTTGATTCTTCTCTTTCTGTGTAATGGACATATCTTATCTAGAATATTTTTTAGTTGTATTCTTCCCAAAATATTTCTCTCTTTCTATAAACTTCTCTACAAGAGAGTCAGAGGAAATCTCCTTAAGTTCATCACAAGCCCTTAATGAATGTTGTAATCAAGCCATAGCCCTTCTTGTTATTGTTCTCCTATATGGTGAGCTCTTTGTTAGATGTGGGGTTTTCTAGTGGATTCTCATTTTCTCCATCACATATTCCTTTCCACAATTCATTGAAAAATAGGGTAAGATTTATATTTTTGGACCATTCATGGTAGTTCTCTTTGCTAGTGAGAATTACTCCAACTGCAGAGATGAGTGAATGCATTATGAAATTCTAAATTGTGCTCCAAATAGTAAAAAATTTAAGATAGTGGAGATGAGTGAATGCATTATGAAATTATAAAATGTTCTCCAAAAAGTAAAAAAAATTAGTATATGTCTCTTATAAATAACATACTACCATAAAAATTTTCTCTCCAAAAATCATTAAAAATAAATCACAATAATGCAAAATCCCCCAAACAACACTCCTTACAAAACAAAAGGGATGGATATTTTATATTTCTAAATAAAATGGTGTGGCCATACCCGAAAAACACTCCTTAAAAAACAAAAGGGATGGCTATTTTATATTTCCAAAGAAATTGGTGCGGCCATACCCCAACAACACTCCTTAGAAAACGAAAGGGATTATTTCTTGCTCAGATGAGATGGGGATGATACAAATACTGGTATTGGGCTAATATGAAGGCTTTCACTAAATATGCCAAGAAGTATGATTCAAAGGAGGGTAGGAAAGAGATCCAGGTGGAGCTCGAGAAAATGAAGAAGTGTGCAACCATCATTAGGGATCTTTCTCACACCCAGATTAAGAAGATGAAATGATTGAAACAGAACAAGGCACACCTGATGGAAATACAAGTTAATGGGGGAACAATTTCCCATAAAGTAGAGTATGTGTATAACTTATTTGAGAAACAAGTTCCTATTGATGCTCTTTTCCAAAAAGATGAAATGGTTGATGTTATTGGTGTCACAAAGGGTAAGGGTTATGAAGGTGTGGTAACCAAGTGGGGTGTTATAAGACTTCCCCGAAAAAATCACAAGGTTTGCATAAGGTAGCTTGTATTGGTGCTTGGCATCCATATAGGGTTTCCTTTACTGTTGCTAGGTTTGGTCAGAATGGTTACCATCATCATACTGAGACGGTATGTTAATGGGTGAAAACTTTATCTTGGTAAGAATATAATTTCTGCTTTTATTTTATATCTACAACGAATAACATGTTCAATGTTTAAGAATATTTGCATTGCTCCCTACTTGTCACACTATAGCATCATTTTTTTTATACAAAGCATGTAGGTTAGGTTGACTATTATGTTTTGGTTCATTAAAAATGTCTTGATGCATATTTTTTATATCTAATAATATGAAATGAAATCAAGTAATGAATTT